>OVAY01000018.1:2339-148077 GCA_900406395.1 Kernera saxatilis
AAAAAAAAAAAAAAAAAAAAAAAGTTCCTAACTAACCAACAATGTCTGAGTAGATGCCATACAATATATGAGTATCAGTATGCGGGTGTTAATTTAATGGAAAAGGACATGAAATTAACATTTCACATTATCACCTATAAATAATCCATGTATAAATATTAAAAACCGATATTTGGAGTATATTTGTGGACATGTCTCCACAAAACACAACTTCTGGAATATATCTCCCCCACACCACATGGCCCTGTGTGTTGGCTCGTGGGAGGGATCCCATTATATATATTTTTTCCTCCTTTTCTATTTCGAAGTTGTTTTTATTCTCTTTGTTTTATATAACCTTAAGTTAGATACTATCTTGCAAGCCTTATGCCATCCTTTGCATACGTGAGCTCACAGATTTTTCTTTAAAGCACTTGCCTCTTTTTTTTTCTCAGATTCCTAACTACTCAAACACTCTCACTCAATTTAACAGACTGAGTCGTGTCTGAATTTTTTTAACAAGATTGAGAAATCCTTCTTCTTCTATCGATCTACCGATTTTTTTCGTTATTCCGACGAATCACATGTTTTTTGTTTTGAATTAAATACCAGAAAACCTTCGAAAAATACTATTCCCTCTCTGTTTCATATAAATTGATGTTTTAACCAAAAAACTTTATTTTAATTTAATTGATGTTTTCAATTTTGAATGCAAAATTAAATTTTATTTAATATTTTTTGACCAATAGTATTTTGTAGCATTTTTTATTATTGGTTGATTTGCTTTTAATTATATAATAAATTATGTTTTTTTATAGAAAAAATCAAAAAATTATGAATTTATGTGATTTTTTAATTTGTGTGATTATACCTTGGACATCAACTAATATGAAACAGAGAGAGTATATTACTGTTCCACGCTTTCTTAACAATTTGTTGATAAATGCATGTAATGTTTTTTTTTTTGAACATTAATGCATGTAATGCTTGCTTCTCATAAAATTGACTTACGTACATAAAAATGCGTCAAGATTTTTTTGAGTTTAAGCAACCGAAGAAATTTACCAAAATTTCTCCAACAATCACTATTCATGCTTTTTCAAGCAACCACATCACATTTTTTTGCATCAAAAAGAAATATGCATCATATGTTAACTTCTTTTTATTCTTGTAGAACAAATATTTAAAATGTACGAGTTAGCTTTGACAACCAAAAATATTATATATGGTAAAATTCTGTTTCATTCACAAATGCCAAGAACAAAATAGCAGAATTTTAATAGTCATTATATCTTTTATAAGTTACCCTCGAACATAATATTGTGTTTGTTCCATGGATTTCACTTTAATGATATTGTTTATGTTTATTTTAATTTTGCATGATTATTTGAGTCACTTTTTAAGTATCCGAAAAAATCACTCAAAATTGGATACATGCATCGTATTTATAATTAATGGTCACCATTCAACATTTGTTCGGTTCGTTAAGCATCATTTGCTTCATTATGTTTTGATAATTTCGCACTAATCACGGTTGTTCTGTTTGTGATGTCTGATTTGTTTGTTTGGCACATTCATTTCTCTTTCAATATGCAGACCATAAAGATAGTGATAAAGTATATATATCCATGGCTAGACGCAAGAAAATTGTTGTATAGAGACACATGTGTATTATCATGCCGGTTCAACTATTAGCAAAATCCGATGCAATATTGGAAAAAAAACTCTTAAATTGATACTAATATCATTTTTTCTATAATAAATATAAAAAAAAATTAAAACTAGACTTCTAAATATAAACAAAATTTTAAAATTGAGCTTTAGATCCGGTGCAAATGCACTTACGACATATAGATAAATACGGCCATGTGTATTATTAGCCCCAAAAGAATATGACCTTCACATTGGTTTGATCGTAGAGGGATATGATGAATTGAAGCACCTTCTTTCCAAATTTCACATAATAGAAGCGACATAGTTGTAAGTAGACCACAAGTCACAAACTATTTTTGTAATGTTGTGATTTGATTTTTGGCACTCACTCTCTCGCGCGTGCCCTACCACACACCACTGTCCGTGTCTTTGCTAAATAATTAATGAGGGATGCAAATAATATCACATTTCATTTAATTTGAATATCTATCATAACTTTAGTCTTTACATGCAATATGCCCATAACATTCTTTTCTTTTTTTTTTGAATCACGGTAATTGCCATGGATGTATGATGTATCACCAACCTTTTTTACACTTTCCACCTCACAAAGTTACATTTAATAACGAGGACACAAAACCTACTTCATAAAATCAAAATCTTAAGATTATAGTTGAAGAAAATATCGCCAAAAGTGGATATCTCTGGATTTTTCAAGTTGGAGAGTGGTTAGAGTGAGAGGGTAGCAACTAGCAAGGACAAGAACAGACTTGCACTTTTCAAACCCAAATTGTAATCTCTTTTCTTTTGTAAATCTTTAGAGAGATTACACTTCTTGTCCTATATATTTATATCATATCATTATCATATTACATCATCTTGTGTGGTCCATCACATTACACATTAAAACTAGAGAAATGGTACAACAATCTTCCTTCTTTCTCTTCTCTATCTCTTACATCAAATTTCCTGCTTTATTTTTTACACCTCTGCATCTTTTGGTTATTAAGGGTCTCTATATTATCAGTTTTTTAAGTTCCTCTCTTTTTTTTCTTTCTCACCTCTCTTCCTGTAACAACAACAACAACAACAAAGAAACGATTAACCATCCATTAATCTACACAAGATGATGTAATATGATTAATGGATGGATGATAAAGAGTAGATTAATCTACTTTTCCTTCTCTATCATCTTGATGTTGTTGTCTTTATCATCCATCCATTAATCTACTCTTCCTACCTGTTTTATATCCCGACACGACAGGTCGGTCCACCCCTACCGGCTAACATTCCAATAGGCGGTAACCTATTTAGATTCATGAAAGCAATGTTAGATACCATTTACTTTATATCAGAAACATAAACTGTGGATGAATCTCGAAACCTCGGCATTTGGCAGTTGAAAGAGTTGAAGGAGTCAGAGAGTGTAGAAGGAGTAGAATTATCATCATTATCAGAAGAAGGCGACCACAAATCCGATCCGTTATTGTCTGGAGACTCAGCAAACAGAAGCAAATGATGTGCAGACGACGCAAATGGACTGTCCGGCAAGCTATCCTCCAACCTGTAACAAAATCCCAAAAAACTTGCTATTCAACCTCACAGCTTCAAATACACAAACAATTCCTTGTTCATGAGTAAACCTACCTCTCTGGTAGATTCATTATATCATCATCAGATCCTTCTTTGGAACTTCCCTTCCCTATCTCTCTTCCTACATATTCTCCTGCTTTCACCGGCAATGGGCGTGGAGATACAAGTGTTTGGCTAAAAGGATTCGGGGAATGAATGTGTGTAGGGGAATTGAGTTGGAAATGCTTCTTGACGTCAAGAAGCTGCAGATTCATCAGCCTTCTGCTCTGAAGCTCAAGTATCTCTTCTTCAAACTTACTCCTCCACAACACATCTTGGGCGTTGTTATAAAACCCTCTTCCTCCTGCACCACAAACAAATCAGTATGGCAGCAAGCAAAGGGTTCTTCATGTAAACCCCAAAAAAGACAAGAGCTTTAATGTTTGTTTACCTATGGCGTCTCTGGGGCTAGAATCAAGGCCTGTTGGGGACAACTCGCGCTCCGTTGTTTGGTTAGTTCTACACGAAATGATAAAAAATGCAGTAAACACAAGGATTCAAGGAACAATCAGCCCCAAGTATAAGAGTTATAGTACCTGTATTTGTCAGGGACTTTTCCTTTCTCCTTGTAAGGCTTAACAAGAACCCTGGAATCACACACAAAGTGAGGGTTCCCTTTGGCAAGAATGCTCTTGACAGTCTCAGGGTACACAAATGTCACAAACCCAAACATCCTCTTTTGCTGATATGGTATCCTCACATCTTGAACTGGTCCAAAAGTACTATACACACCACAACAACATCTTAGTCACACAAGAACTTACCACATTCAGACCAAAGATAAGAAGGTGATTGTGTTGTGCTTGCAGAATTACCTGAAATAATTGGACACATCTTCTTCCCTGAACCTACTGTCGGCAGGAAATGTCAGATAGATCTGTCTCGAAGCTGGACAAGCCATAGCAGACAGATCAATCCTTTCAGGTCTCCATCTTCCAAGCTTCTGCAATTCATCTCCTATCATCAAAGCAGCAGCTCTGCCCAGAAATTTACACAAGTTAAAGAAAAAAATACAGCACATTGAATATCTCAAAACAAAAAAAAGGTTGAAAAAAGGTCCAACCTTTGAGCATCGCTATTGTGCAAGTTTAGACCTTTGGGAGAGAAAGAAGGAAGTGAAGAGCGAGTCATGAAGTGGTGAGCGAGTCTTGGAGGAACCGAGTTAGACCTAAGAAGCTCGATTCTGCTTGGAGAGCCAACCAATTCGGCTCCTCCATCAGTGTGGACGAATCTGCAGCTACTTCCGTTTTTGCAGAAGCCTCTAGCGAAATAAGAACAGGGTACACCTCCAAAACCTAAATCGGAATCACCATACCCTAAGCCGTCCAAAACGCAGCTACCGCTTCTCGCATGCACAGAGCCCAAAAAATCATCTCTTGGGTTAACATCATCCATGAACTCAAATTCGTTGGTCAAATCCCTAGAGGACCTTCCTCCATTCGCGTAGAAGGGCAAAGAAGCCGGATTGAGAGAAGAGCCACGGTTGTTGTTCTTAGGGCTAATTAACTCCTCTTGACTCCAGGGAGGCCTTGAACAGCTCATGAGACCTAACTCTTTCTTGGCTTTCACTATTACAGAGTGAACAAGACTCTCGGGACCAAAAGCTAGCCTTATCATCTCTTTCTCACCATGATCTTGAAGAAGGAGAAGACCCATGATCTTTGATGCGTTCTCTGGGTCTAAGCTTTGGATTCGAGAGAGCACAATCCTAGTTGCTTCGTACCCATCCATGGCTTTCTCTCTCTTGTATTAGAGTAGAGAGTAGAGAGAAGAAGGAAGAGTGATGCTTTTGTAGAGAGAGTGTTTGTTGTCTTGTGTACAGAGAGGTTGTTGTCGTTAAGAGGTCTCTCTGGTTTCTTGTGTTGGATTTTAGTTCAAGGGTTTTTTACAAAGTTAAAAGCTTTTTTTTTTTTGTTTATCTTTCTCAACTACAAATTTGTAAAACCTAATCTATAACACTACCTTCACTAAAAAAATTTATCTCTTATTCCTGCGAGCAAAGGAAAAAAAAAATCAAAAACTTTAAAAAGCAGAAACAGTAAAAGTTATTTATTTTCTTCTCGCGTGCTTAAAAGTTACAACTGTAAGAGAAGAAGAAACAAAAAAAAAAAAAATCAACACTTTAAGAAAAAGAGTTGGAGAAAAAAGGAAAAGGTAGAAACTTTTTTAGGAAAAAAGAAGAAAGGAAGTTTTTGCATGCCGAAAATTTTACATGGAAACAAAAAAAAACCGTAACTTTTTAACGTTTTTTGTTTTTGTTTTAGTAAACGTTACTAGTTTCGATTGAGAAAGAAAAAGTAAAAATTAATTACCTGAAAAAGTCAAAATGATGGACACTGGAATCTCTGTGGAGAACATTATTAGTACAAGAGTGAAATTGCTGCAGCTGACTGACGGTTACTGCTCCTTTGGGAATAGATGAAGAAAGATGTGTCATCATGTAAGATTTTATCATCAAATTGCAAAGTTTAATCAGAGAGATAGAGAGAGAAGATGTACGTACTTAATTGTGTATGTTGAGTAGATCTGAGATATGAGGAAGTTTCTTCCGGATTTGGGATCTCTCTCTGTGTGTGTGTGGATCAGGAGAAAACTAAACTCTCTGGTCTTTCACGAGTGGAAGAAGAAGAAGAGAGAGAGAGAGTGATTGTAATTTGTAAACTGTTTTAAAAAGAAAAGAGAAAAAAAAAACAAAAGATGGTTTCATTGCACGTTCTCTGACACAACCCATTTTTTTTTTGTTCATTTGAAGACTGAACTCCACGCGCCTTACTTTGATCAGTGTTCTTCACGCGCCGGTGATTGATATGCAGACCAGCTGTATTGCTGGGGTCTCCACTCTCTCCTACTGTCTCTTTCTCATTTTCATCATTATTTTTGTAGGGACACATTTAAGTAAACTAAGCTTTTGGTTAATTAAAGGAAATAAAACCCCACCCCCCCCTCCCCCCAGGTTTCTTTCTAATTGTTTTTATTCTACTTGTAATTTAATTTGCTTTTATTGTCATTTAAGATTAAAAAAAAAAAGAGTAATTAGGAAACATAAAAACATGTCATCCAAATTGTCACTTGCCCCAGCTTAATCCCTTCTGCTACTATTTTTTGTTGTTGTCCTTTTATTTAGTACTGTTGTACTGCTTAAAATTTGATTCAATCATTATTCTTGCATGCTTAATCACATCAAAATAAACAAAACGTATCGTGATTAATCTGTCCTAATAAAATCACATGGCAGATAATTTGTAAGATGTGTTGACCAATTCCATAGGTTTCTCATTTGAAGCAATTGAACTATCATATTTATTTTGTTATAGAGTATGGACTATATATATCTTACGCATGTACTTTCACATATTCAAACCTTTTTTTAATGATATATTCAAACTATTATATTGTATACATGATGAAGGGGTAGGATTAAAGATGAAAAGACATCATTGTTATAAACTAATGTAGGGTAAAAAATAATTAGTATTTTTTAAAATTTTAAATTTCGAAATGGCCTTTTTGTTAAAAGAAGAATGACCCACAAGGGAAAGCAATGATTTTAATAGTTATTTTTGGGTGTCAAAAGCAGTGGTCTAGTCTAGTCACAGGAGCCGAGGCACCTAACACCTCACTCTATGATTATGTGCTTTAATATTATTATTATATAACTCTTGCTGAATAATTACCCCCAAAAATCTAACATTGCGGCCTTATCATTGACCCATCCATAAATATTTGATTCCCATGTCAATTTACATGGTGAGAATGATTATTATGTGCAAATGTTTTGAAGCAAATTGAAAAAAAAAAAAAATTCAATGATTGGGGCAGTTCCACACCAATGGATTTTCATATGCCTTAGAAAATATGATATACACATGTATGATGCCATACCTTATCCTTATTGGTTTGGGTTTCCATCATACCCACACATAGAGAATCTATAAATGGACCCCCAAAGATCTTCTAAGCCCACAATCATCATCATACATACAACTACAATCCTCCTCCTCCTCCTCAATTCAAATCAAATCTAATCAAATATGTTTTTGTACCCTTCAAATAGACATATGTGTCATAAACTACAATATGTGTATATGTTAACTATATTGGAATCCAACCTCTATCCCTTAAGTTAAACCTGTATATGTATATATCTACACGATACCACAACCTGTAAAAAGTTTAACGTGAGAATGGTGGTGAATGGGGAACAAAGGAGTGAACAGGATCATCAAGTGTTTTGCCCTCCTCGCACTCTACTCTTGCCGCTTCACACATCACGTTCCTTGTTGCTACGTTGCATTCATCTGTGTGAATACATGAGATTGAGATTGTGTTAGGATTCAACCTATGTTAAACATAACTCATTTTCAAGTTTGTGAGAAAATATGGTGATGAATGGTATACCAGTTATTTATGTTTTACGGTTTTAAAATCGTTATTTTTACCATTCACAACATTCATCAAGTGTTTTATATATTTATAAGCTATTTACTAATTCTTTCATCATCTTATCAGATTGTTGGTAACTAATTTGATCTAGTAAACCAAAACAAAAGGAGACATCACCTTCTTTGAACTCAAAACCAGAACCATTGCATTGCTTCTGAATCGAGAAACCACCAAGTTCATCATCAATTTTCCCCTGCATCTCTACCAGAAGAGTCCGAAGCCTGATTAACTCGGTTTCCACCATTGCTTGGCTCTGAAGCTTTCTAATCAAATGCTCGTTCAGATATTGCAGTCTCTTCACTTCGTCTTCAAGGTACGCCGTGCGGGCCTTCTTCTTCTCCCTGTACTTCCTCACTGCCTCTCTATTACCACATGACCGTTTCTTGTTGCTACTGTCAGAATGATCATTCTCTTGCGGATCCTGTTACAAAATGAATAATCCTATAATCTATATCAATCCATTGAAATTTCAATCAGACCATATATCATATAAAAAGAGAAGAGAAAGTAAGATATGTATTAATTACAGGGATGATGAGATGAGTGTGAGTGTGGAAGCATGTGTGTGAGTGAGAAGCATCCTCTGGGCCTGGAGGGTTGCAGCTATGAGTGTGACTACATCCTCTCGATGCTCGATCCCAAACCTCTGCGTCTTCCTCATCCATCTTTAATCTTTGATGCTAAAACTCCAGATCTTCAAAGAAAACACAATTGGGATATGGAGTTGTGGGGATATTTAATTAAAGCGAAGATGCTGTTGAAGGACTTGTTCCTCATCTAACATAGTGGATGAATACAACAATAGTCAACTATTTAAAATTTCATTTGACATGACCTAAGGAAGAAACGCTTACAGAGAATCAAAATACGAAACTCGTTGTATTCCTCTGAAATCCTTGCAGAAACAAAAGATGGAAGATAGATAGGACTTTTGATTTTGAGATCACAGGACAAAAAAGTTGGAAGGAGAGCAGAGCCGATGATGTTTTACCTTGAATTGGTCTTTATGACCAGAAATTACGATGGAATAAACCTTACTGGAAGAGGCATACGCCATTTACCATATCTTAACGCAATTAAAATATTCTAATGAAAAGAAAAGAAAATAAAATAAAGAGAGAGAATTGGTTCTTTAAGGTCAATTGTCAACTTGTTAACGAATAGACAAAAGAGTCATGGTTTCATCCAATGGGATGACACGTTTTGTAAGTTTCTGTTTCAGTTTTGCTGATTATCATCTTCTTCTTCTTTCCCCAGACTTGAATTTACGAAGCAAAAAACAGAAATGGTGAAGCGTGGGGTTTAGTGATCGTCTCATTGTGTTACACTTTTGTCGTTGCCAAATTGGTTCCAAAAGGAATCACAAGGCTGATACTGATCATCCCTGTCTTGCTCGTTTTCTTCATAGTTCATTTATCAATGTCTTCCATACATTCAGTCGGCATCACTGCTTTCTTCATCGGTTGGCTGGCGCGCTAATTTCAAGCTCTTTCTCTTTGCTTTAGGACGAGGTCCCCAGATCTCTTCAAACCCTAATCCCCTATCTCTCCCTATTTTCTTAGCTGTTTCTTGCTTGCCCATCAAGATTCAGCTAAAACCCAAACCTCCCATATCTCAGTCTTATGGAGGATCCAGAGAGGGTCCCTTGAATTATACCATAAAGGCGGCTCTTCTGGTTCTGACAATCAAAGTCTATGATTACACCAGCAAACTGCCCGAGAAAGCCGTGTTGACTCTCTACGCGATCCACACCTATTTCGCCCTCGGGCACATCCTAGATGGTTTGAGCCATGTCGGATCTTGAGCCATGTCTCAAATCTTTCTTATAAACAGATTTTGCATGACGGTGGAGATTGCCATCAAGAAAACCGTCAAAACCCGGCTGCAGTCAGTCGGGTTTTGACAATTGGGTTTGTGATGGTGACGGGTTTGTGGCTGTTCTTCCCAGAGTTTGAACGGTGCAACATATTTGAGAGGGCTCTTGAAGAGTATGCATCCATAGGTGCGGTTGCAGCCTGGATCAGGAAGAGCATGACCGCATCTCTTTTATGCACTTACCATGTGACAAATCTTGACTGATATCTACTTTGACTTTCTTTTTTCTATCACTACAAGTCTACAACAATACCAAAATTTCTGCAATTCCATCATTTACATGGAACACGAATCAAGTAAATAGTTGAAGTTTATAATACTATACATAAAACCTTTGAAACAGGATATGGAACTAAAGACGAGGGGAAGAAAACATCTCAAGTAGAGACAAAAGCATGCAAAATGGATCAGTAAGATCCGCCTAGGTTACATATCTTAAATCTATCTAAGGCAGTTAGACTTGTCGACAACTCCTACAGCTAAAAGCTTTTCCCACTAATAAATCAACGCACAGGGAGTTGCTTTCTTACTGATCATGGTTCATAAATCTCCAAGCTTTCCACGGAAGATCAGTTCCACTTCACCACGAAGGCTTTCCACATCTGCAGCATAGTCTTTCTTGTTTTCATCCGCCATTGATTCCTTCAGCTGCAGCTTCATTCTCTCTAATGCTCCTTCCAACCCGCAGAAGTCTCTGAGAATCAGAGGCTCTATGGATTTAAGTTGAAGAAGAGTCTTGATTGCTTCAAGAGCCTGAAACACATATCCCGAGTAACATAAGTTAAAAGGAGATGTGCGCCAAGATTAATTGAGGAAAAAAGGGTCATGGGGCCCTGTAAGAGTTCCACCTTCTCTTGGAGGTCAAGATCAAGCACAACAATCAAATCGACCACGGACTTTAGGAACAAACGATCATTGAAAATAGGAAGCTCATCTTTCTCTGTGTTTCGTAGTTGAAACTCCGCCAAATCACCCACTAAGAAAACAGCTTTCCGTCTCAGTTTGATATCCAAACTCCCATTGCTCATCACATCCTACAGAATGAAGAAACGTGGTTGGTTTTTTTCGATTCAGAGAATAAAAGACAAACCATGACATGATGTCTTTCTCATGTGCTCACCTGAAGCATAATGTATCCATGTGCTGCATAAAACATGTCTTGACCAGCTATGTTATTCCGTATCAAGGCTGAAACAGCAAAGAGTGCTTTCCCAGCTTCTTCAGCAGAGCTGGAGTTTACCATCTTTATCAATGTTGTTAAAGCCCCAAGTTCAAGAACCTGGTACCAAATCCACAGATACGGAAACATTTATTTCAGATGGTTTCTACACACAGTTCTGCTCTGCAAGTTCAACGAGAACAAACCTGCTCTTGAACAAATGGGTTGTTTTGGCTGGCCTTCCCGAGCACCCACGCAGCTAGTTTCCTCACATCTGGGTCAGAATGAGTAAGCTCTCCGGCGACAACTTTAAGCCCTCCTGATTTGCTCAAATCTGCAGAGAGTAGAATGATTGAGAAACTAGGCGACAGCAACATATGATCAGACTCCTGTGAACCATAACCAGGAAATACACAACCAAGACAAGGAAGCTAAGGATTCCAGTAACCATTTGCATTATCAATAGGTTCAACGAGGATCAAAAGCTCCTGCAAAGCACGGTGACGATCTTCCAGAGATAAGGACGAATTGTTCAAGTCAGCTACGGCTATTTGCATCAACTTTGCGTCTGATGGCATTTTCAGCTTCTCCACCAGCTCCTGTTCAATACTAGTTTCAGAAGCGATTGCAGCGCAAAGGAAGCAGAAATTAAAACCAAAACCACAAATTCTGCACCTTTAACTCTAATTGACGCTTCTGTAACTCATCCAGAGACATCTTCTGTGCATCTTGAGCTGCTTCCTTAAGTGTCGCAGGATCCGAGTGACCTACCGGAGATATTCAGACGTAGAATCAGATCTGGAGGAAAAATAGTAAAGAAGAAGAACAGTGGGAAAGATAATTTACCTATGGCCCAGTGTAACATCCCATCCAGAGAAGAAAATCCACCGTCGATTTGATCCTGCTCTCCGATTACCACACCGGAATCTTCTACCAATTCCGCCTCATCTCTCGCAGTGGACCAAACCATTCCCCCAGAAGAGTTAACACGCTCAGCGCTTGAACGGCTCACCAATGCGATCACAAGCAATAGTAACAGACATCGGAAGAAGTAGATCGCCGTCATCTCGTCTTCTCGGCGGCAGACTCAATCAGTAAGAAGGTTTTTCCCGTTTTGCGACTGTGATTTCTCGTTTCAGATTTTATACGAAACTAGTCCTTACAACGTGTCTAGCCAATAGTTTTATTACACGTCATCTCATGCGTCGTCACCCTCCATCGCTCTAAAACAACAAAATGCCACGTGGCGGTATCTCGACCGTTGAACCATATGTTTGTGTGATGGTCATGATGAATAAATAATGTGTCTTAAGTGGGATCTGATTAAATAATTTAATTAGGTTAGTGTAGGGTTGACATAAAACTAGCTTAAGAATGGGGGTGTAAATCGATCAAAATATTATTTTATGTACAAAATGGAGTGGGTAATAAATTAGAGGGATGACTTTGGCATAATTAGGAAAAGGCATTATTCAATAGAACAAAAAAGAATCATGACTCCTCCACTTCCTTGAGTATAATCAAATGTTCCTTAATTACCAAAATGACTTCTCACGCCACCAGACTCAATACCTTTCCCTTTCCATTTCTTCTTCTTCTACCTTCTCTCGACTCGATGGGTTATCTCTCCTGCAAGGCCGGATCCGCCGTCGCCATAGCCGTCTCATCTTCCGGATCCATCGCTAGCAAAGCTTCTCCTCCCGAATCTCCCCCTGAAGACCGCCCCAGGCTGCGTCGTTTCCTGCATCGTGACCTTGAAGCGGCTACAGGCGGATTCGCCATCAACAATCTGCTCGGACGTGGAAGCCACGGCAGCGTCTACAAGGCGGTCATCGGTTCCCGCCTCGTCGCCGTCAAGAGGCCTTCGAAATCCAGGGAAATCAGCCGGGAGTTCCACAACGAATTCGAGATTCTGTCGAGGATCCGAAGCCCTAGGTTCGTGAATCTCCTCGGATTTAGCGCCGATAACCCCAAAGATCCACTTCTCGTGGTGGAATACATGGGGAACGGAAGTCTATACGAGGTGATTCACTCGGAGGCAGCTTTGAATTCGGGAGCGATATCGAGCTGGGGGAAGAGAATCAAAATAGCTCTTCAGATAGCCAAGGCCGTACAATTGCTTCATTCGCAGGAGCCACCGATCATACACAGGGATATCAAATCGGCGAACGTGTTGATGGACAAGAACCTCAACGCGAAGCTAGGGGATTTCGGATTGGCGATCAGATGCAATGCGAATGATCAGAAGGTGAAATCGACTCCGCCTGCAGGAACGATGGGTTACCTGGACCCAGATTACGTAACGGCGGATAGATTGAGCACGAAAACGGATGTGTTCAGCTTCGGGATCTTGTTGCTGGAGATAATCAGCGGAAGGAAAGCCATAGACGTGAGATACTCGCCGTCGTTTATAGTGGATTGGGCGATTCCGATGATAAAAAGAGGGAAAATCGGAGGGATATATGATCCAAGAATCGGGGCTCCGGTGGACGTGAGCGTGAGGAACCATCTGGGATTGGTGGCGGCAAAGTGCGTGAGAACGTGTAGAGAGAAACGGCCGGGAATGGAGGAGGTGGTTGGGTGGCTCACGGGCCTCACCAAGTCCGTTAGGTCACGACGCTGGGATGACTTGGGCATTGGAAACCCGTGTATGATGGTCGAGACGGTGGGCCGGCCCGTGGAATGATTTTTTTTTCTTTTTTTGCTTGGTCAATTTATTCCTTTTTTTTTTTGGGGTCAATTTATTCATTCAACGTATTATTATTATATAATAAGATTTTAATGAAGGATATTCAATATTGTAACATCGGATTGCGTACGCCGAATGGTATGACGGATCATCATCTCGTAATAGTCATGTGTCACAATCTCTAACATGAAGTCATTTAAGATTTCAAGCTAAGGAGAAAAAACAAAAATTCGAATCCTAGATGATATATTATTATATTTGCACCAAGAGGAACCAAAACCAACAAAGATAGTAAATCTACCAATTCATACACAGAATGACTAGGGTAAGATTAAGATTATAAAAAAAAAAACAAGAAAGGCAGTTTGTATTTATTACTACGTACATAGGAATAGCCAACTCCTCTCATTTTACATGGAAGAAAACCACCACAATTGGCCTCGCCTTGATCATTCGGTTTAGTGTTGCGATCCAAAAGTACTCTTAATTGCAAATACAACAACTATCATTGATTCTTTTTCCTTTTTACACTTAACATAAACTATACTGCAAGTTTACCAAGACAACAACATGTATTTTTAGTTTCCACTGCACTTTTACAAAATCTGATAGGGCTGAAAATCATTGGCGTCTGAACAATTGCTTGGTTACACCCATGTAAAAAGAGCAGCATAGGTTCCGGACGAGCATTAAATGAACGTTAAGAGTTTCCCAAACGAGTTACGAAGCTAATATAACTTAACACAAGTGAAACCTCCAAGGTTGAACCCCACGTTTGTAAAGATAAGTGCAGTCATATCGAATCGCCAACTGCATAGATCGGTCCTCGCGGAATCTGACCCCAATAATTTGATATTCAAACCCGTATGATTATTCAACGATTCAATCCGTTTCACCATAAACTAGCTCACTAAATAAGAAATTAAGTCGTTGACTGTCAATTAGACCGGTTAGCCAACAACCACCTAAATCTTTTCTGATTTCTCGACTTTTCATATCAGTCACTGTTGTTTTTAACTGAATTGATCGTTGAGAATCTTTAAAATAACTCCACACCAGTCTTCTTTTTGATCTTGCTCGAGATTGTTTTTCCTCAAGTGTTTAGATTAGCTCATAAAGAGTTATTTTCTCGCTACATGCATTACAAGCCACCTTTCACCAATAATTTAAACTAGCTAATCCCAACTTAGGTTTTTTCGAAAAAATAAATGCAACCATTTATGTATTTCTTGGTTTCACAAAAAAATAAAAATAAAAATATTTTTAAGCTAGATATGAATGGCTTTAGTTTTTTTAGAAGGTTTTTAGCTTGTAGTTTTTGTCGTAAATATAAATTTGTTTATATGAAGAAACTTGAATGGAACCTTTTTTTTTGGATTGGGGCTCTAACTATACTTTTTTTTCTTTGGTTTCTAGCTATATATAGTTATTTGCTACTAATGGAAGAAACCCAAATATATAGGTTGCTTAAATTCGTTATCAATAATTAATTAAAAAAAAAACAGAAGATTGTTTTTCTACCTTTAAAAAAAAAACTGACCCTTAAAAAACTCCACTAAATGGTTAAAAATAGTTTTCAAAAGCCATTAACTATATGTCTATATCTATAAAACGCATCCATTCATTTTCTAAACATTCCATATCTCTTTGTGTTGAAAACCTTCTCCAACTTCTCAAAAGAGTCAGAGACATAGAATGGGAAAACAACAAGTTTGGTCCGTGACCGCTTACGTTTTCCTAATCTTGTCTCTGGCATCACAAATCCATTGTACGAGCGTGCGTTCGCTCCTAACTACAATAAGCGGTGTAAACCAACAAGAGCCAAAGGAGAAAGATCTAATCAAGAGGCTTCCGGGACAACCTCCCGTTAGTTTCAGACAATATGGCGGTTATGTGGCCATAAACGAAACAGCCCAACGGTTTTTTTACTATTATTTCGTGGAAGCCGTCAAACCCAGTGCCTCATCTCCTCTTGTGCTCTGGCTTAACGGAGGTAATCCCATCAATTACTCTTATTAATCATAATTAGGCTTTTACAAAACTTGAAAAAAGCATTTAATTTGTCTTTTTCATTGGATTTCAAAATCACATGCGGAGGATATTTATTGCACAACCTAAAAGCTACTGATGTGCGTTAAGTTATATATTAACTTACCCACTTACATTCATCCTTTTGTGATCTGGTTCAACGGATGTACATATATGATATATATATTTACCTCTCTACAAACTCTTTTAATTGAAACTAGTTGTTTTTATTATCATTAATTTATATTATTGTAGTTATAATTACACTCTTCTAAAAAACATTAAAAGAAGAGTCTTTTGTCATTGGGTTTCAACATCACATGCCGATGATCTTTTAACTTACCTTGTACCATCTAGGTTTTGAACCAAGATGTATTTTTTCCCCTAATCATTGAGAATTAAACAAGTAAAGAGTTAATGATCTTTGTCCACAAAACTCATATAGTAAAAAGAAAAATGAAAAATGCAGGACCGGGATGCTCATCTCTAGGAGGGGGGGCCCTAACGGAGCATGGACCCTTCCGCTTACATAGCGACGGGAAAACGCTTTTTCGCAATCCTTATGCATGGAACGACGGTACCCTTTTAATTTCTTAAGAAAAAAATCTATTGGAATCTCAATATATAATTAATTAATGAGATTAGTAAGTATGTGATTTGCAGAGGCGAACGTGTTGTACTTAGAATCACCGGCACAAATAGGATTCTCGTACACGAATACTCCAGAGGATTTGAAGGATATGGGAGACGAGAAAACAGCAGAGGATAACTACGTGTTCTTGGTGAAATGGCTTGAAAAGTTTCCCGAGTATAAAGGAAGAGAACTTTTCATCGCCGGTCAGAGTTACGCCGGCCACTATGGTCCCCAACTTGCCCAAATTGTCCTTGGCCGTAACAACCAAACCTTTATCAACCTACGAGGCGTTTTGCTTGGTAATCCAGGTTTGAACAATTCGGTTGAGGCTGACGATGGTGACGAATTTTTGGTGTCTCGTGCTTTGATCCCCAAAGAATATTTGGACGACTTAAATGCATGCGATTCATATGATGATATTAGTGAAAAGTTAGATTTTGAAAAGTGCGACGAGATGCAGGCGAAAATGAGAGCTCTAACAGAAAACTCGGACTACTACAACATATACGCTCCAACATGCAGAAACGCCACATTGACCAGCAAACCCAAGAAAGGCGCCACAGTAATGGCATACGATCCGTGCAGTGAACACTACGTGAAGGCTTATCTTAACAGAGAAAAGGTTCAGGAAGCGATGCATGTCAGGTCCACGAAACTACCGTACACGTGGCGGTATTGCAACGATGAAGTATTGAACTCATGGAACCAAACTGATAAACAGGGCACAACGGTTCCTGTCCTCGCTGAGATAATTGGTCATGAGGGTGTCCGAGTCTTGGTTTACAGTGGAGACATCGACAGGGCGGTTACGGTGTCAGCTACAATGGAAACGATCAGGCATATGAATCTAACGGTTGAGAAGTCATGGCGTCAATGGTTTTCCGGAGGACAGTTGGCAGGGATCACACTGGATTACAAAGGGAACTTTACGTTTGCAACTGTGAGAGCAGCAGGTCATAGTGTGCCTACCGACCAGCCTATACGTGCTCTTACTTTGTTTACCACCTTTATTCGTAACACTCCTCTCCCTAGTACCATCTGATTCCTAACTTAATTGTACCACCTATATCTATATGAAACTCAATATATATATAAGACGCTTTAATTAATTGCTCTCCTCTACATTTAATTCATTGCACCGGATCAAAAATAACCTAACTCATATATATGTTGGTCCCATGGTTAAGAAATTCCGTGATCAATGAGGAGAAATTTTAATGTTAATTAGTCACCACAATACAATATGATGTGTCTTGTGATTAAAGTCATTGCTATTCTGCGCAAATACGCATACTTCGGTGATATTTAAAATTTTACTAACCAAAAATGGTTCTAACACAATAAGTAAATTTGTAAAAGTAAGTGTTAACATATTTTTACAAAATAGAAGAAAAATAACTATACGAATTTCTAGTGTTTGTTCACGTCTTCTAATCATTGATCTTAAAGTTCTAAATGCACACACATGTTGGATGTCTTTCTCATGCAACACTCAACAAATTTATTATACACGAGTTAGTTACTGTCTAGCAAAATGCAAACATAATTGCCGGAATCATCAAACCACACGAGAGATATCATAACTTTTATTAAAACCATAATTAACTAGCACATTCATGAATTCATCTGGCGTCTTGAAACATGTTTTAAATTATCAACCAGAAGAATAATGAATCAAGAATCCATAAATACATGTTTTTTTTTTTATAACCCCTGATTTTGTAACGCATACACAAAGTTAAACGATTATTTGTCACAATCAAGTTTTATTTTCTACTCAGAAATTTTCAACTTTTTTTTGTTTTGTGTATGAACAAAAACAAAACGTAAATTTTAATGGTAAAGAAAATAACAATTAGCATTTTAATGGTAAAGAAAATTCAATTAGGACTATTAAACCAAGAGCCTCTGGCTCATACAGAAAGGTCTCTCCTCGCAAAAACCAAAAAACGCAAGAAAAAGAAATGGGGATTACAGAGATCGCCGGCGAGTCGTCGGCTAGAAAGATACGACGCAAAGTACCAACGCCGATCGAATCTTTAGACGCCGATATACTATGCATCATCTTCTCTTTTCTTGATTTGTTTGACCTCATTCACTGTACCGTCGTCTGCAATTCCTGGTACTCCCTTCAATCCAATCTCTAGCTTTGTCTTCCCTAATCTCATGTTTTGAACTTTGATCTTCCCGTGTTAACCTTTTCGAACTTTCTCTATTTGATTATTGAGGAATGCTGTCATCAAGAGGCTGAAGCTGCTACAAGCTTCATGCCGGAAGATGCACCACCTCGGTTCCACGTCCCTGGAGCGCCCAGCTGAGATAGACGTCGAGGATTTTGCAATCAAACATCACAAGATGGCATTACTAAGGGGTCGAATCGATATTGAGCGATGGGAAGCTCATTCACACAGGTGAGGCAATGTTCCAATTTGGGTTTTTTTTTTTTTTTGGTCCCCAGTGTTCCAGAAATCGACTCTGCCATATATTTCTAATGTTCTGTATGTCAGAGTTTCTCAGTGTCGAATGAAGAAGGGTTTGCTTCTTACTGGTGTTGGTGATAAGGTACCCTTTCAACTTTCTTTATACTCATCAGCTTTTTAGTATACACTATACAGTTTGATTAGGTTTTGTCCTCTATGTGTTGTTTATCGTGTTATCTAATTAGCATTCGCTAAGGTAATCTGACTACTTTTATCAGGTTATGCGCCTCTGGTCATTAAACAGCTACAAATGCATGGAAGAATACTCCCTTCCTGATGCTGCTTCCTTGATCGACTTCGATTTTGATGAGAGTAAGGTAAACCTCAAGTACACTCATATGTAAGAAAAATGTTCATTACATTAACTGGCAATGAGCTAAATAATGAATTAGTGATCAATGATGATACATAAACCTCAGCCCAGTCACTGATTTGAATTTCTGAAAGCACTAGTATAGCATTATCCCTAACTTTTGAATTTTATTTTTTGAGATTGTTGGCTTGGTTGGTACCCGCATTAGCATATGGAGGAGATATGGACAAAGAAGCATTTTTCCATCTCGTGAAGGCACAATTCCTAGGGGCCTTTGTATGCGGTATGTCAAAAGATACTCTGGAAATATTGAGTTGTGTAGAACCTTCCTGTTTCTTGCTATAGGAAGATCAACTGAGATTCCATGTTACCTGACAATCACCGCTATGATACTTCAACTTGCTACCTAGCGCCTGCAGATTTCTATCACTAATAAAGATTTTTGTTTTCTTTATCAACCAGTTACATTGACCCAGAAGCTGTAGTTGGATGCGAGGATGGAACAGCTCGTGTATTTGATATGTACAGTAAGACATGTTCACAGATTATTAGGTACGTTAAGTATTCTGTGTCTAATATGTTGTGGAACTCTGAAAGTGAAACTGTAAAATAATGGCTATCGTGAATATTGTTTACAGTTTCATATGAGAATCTATATCACAAATTTCCCATCAAATTGGCTAATGCTGTAAACTATCTAATGGCAGGACGCATGGTGGGCCAATAACGTGCTTATCGTTGAGCGACAATCAACTATTTCTTAGCGGGTCTTCACACGGGAGAATAACAGTATCTGACCCATTGTCAGATCAACCAGTGGCTACTCTTAAATCCACGATAACTGCAGGAGGTAAACTCGAAACTCCATTTCAGATTGCATCTCCAGTGCGAATGCCTAATACAACCTACCCCCTCTTATTCCTCACAGGTATTCAAACCATCTGTTTTAACCAACGCTCCAATCTCGCCTTCTCTGGAACAACTGCTGGATATGTTTCATGCTGGGACCTCAGGTATGTTAATAAGTAGCGGCTGGATTTGTCTCAAAGATGCAAGTTTTAAATTGGGTTCTACAAATATATTGAGATGTGTTGTAACCACAGGAAAATGGGACAGTTGTGGGAAAAACGAGTGAGTCCTAATGTTGTGTACTCGATACAACAATTACGGAATGATACATCAGTTATGGTTGCTGGTGGAATAGACGGTGTGCTGCGAGTGATTGATCAGAAGAGTGGAAGAGTTTTGTCAAGCTGTATAATGGATGATAAGGTCTCGACAACTCTAAGAGGAGACAGACAAGTTGTGTTCGAAAAGAGGAGAGGAAAAAGAGTTTCTCAAGACGTTGAAATTGATAAAATTGAAAGGAAAACTCGCCCTCAAATCAGCTGCTTAGCAATGGGAATGAAGAAGGTAGTAACAGCTCATAGTGGTAAGTTCATAAGTGTATGGAAATTCAATCTCTCATGAAGTCACAAGCAGAAAATTGCTTTTACATGTCCTTTGTTACTGTTTTAAGCACAGACTTTTTGTGTATTCGTGACAAAACTGGAAACAATGTAGCATTATAAATGAATTAAAAGACAAAACCTGAGTGATTCTAGTGAGAATTACAAAAGTTGAAACACTTGACAAAAACAAGATTCGTCTATTTTGCGGATTTCTTGGATTGTTCAGCTTGAGATTCGACTTTGAGGATATTAAGTTGACCACCTTCTTTGCAAGCTGCATTAGCTGCTTTCACTTCATTGCAATGGTTTATGAATTTCGTAAGCTCCTGCTCCATTTCAACAACAAAATACCCACAATTTTACTTATTTGATCAAATCGACTCAGATTTAGGGAAGAAAAAAAATAGAAGAAAAATACCCGATCGGTATCTAACTCTTTCGTTGTCTTTGCTGGTTTCACATATCTCTTCCCTGGAGCAAGACAAAGATAAGAATCTGAGAAACAAAAATCGTGAGAGATTCATGTGTTAAAGCCAAAAAAAGTGGATACCTTTACGAGTTTGAACTGGTTTTCCATGGCGATTGAGAGCAACAGTCTTCTTCTTCTGTTGGCCCTTGAACAGATTGCTCTTCTGCGTCATCTTTGATCGTTTCTAGGGTTTTCTCTCCTTCCCACTCTCTGTCGAGGGTTTTTGTTGCAATAGAAGAATGAAACACTCAAGGCCTATATAATGGGCTCTTTAAGGCCCATTTTCTCATTAGTGGACCCAATTCAACGGCGAGTTTTTTTTTGGGAGCCAGAAGATTTCATTCGAGGAAGACACGGAGACACAGAAAGCGGTAAAATCATTCTTCTCCTTCCTTGTAAAAACCCTTTCCCATTTTTGGAAGGTTCCTTCACAATCCTTTCGTCGCTTGCTCCTGCTTCTTCGTCTATAAGTCTTCGATTTTGATTCTGTTATTTTTGTTGACTGTGAATGTGTTTCCGCTTCTTCATTACAGTCTTATCAGTGACCTCATGACGTCGCATCTGTCTCATCACTCCCGTTTGCTATGGAGAAATCTCTGTTTTCCTCGGAGAATTGGAAATCTGTGCAATAGGAACTGCTCTCTCATCTCTCCTTCCCTTTCACGCACTGCGAAGGTCTGTCTGCCCAAGTCTCTGAGTTATTCGCTGTGTTACTGCGAATTATCGAGCTTATTAGTGTAAGGTTTAGTGGCCAGTGTGTTATCGTTGTTTAATATTCCGCTTTTCTGAATCAAATTTTGAATGTTTCTTCTGTAAACCCAAAATTGATCCTGTGGTATAATTTTTCTTTCCTTTCTAAAATTCGTTGAAATTTCAGACCAATGTTTTGATACCCACATATGTGGAATCCAGTATTATTGCAGTTCCACCTGTAATTTGGAAGGAGCTGTTTCTGAATTCTCCAATGTAGCGGCTAGTGGCAATATATTGACTTCTTCTAAAATTGAAGATGTTGAGCCAAAGTCGATAAAATATCCCTTCAAGTCAGAAGAAAGAGCAGCAAGTAGCGTTGATTCTTCAAATGGCAGAGTGATGCTTATCGATGGGACATCCATTATTTACAGGGCTTACTATAAGCTTTTAGGTATGCTCCTCCTGTGTACATAGAATGTAATTTTTTCCCTGGGGTCGTACACTTACTGACATTTGATTGGGCGAAGTGCAGCAAGGTTGAATCATGGTCATCTGACTCACGCTGATGGAAACGCGGACTGGGTTTTAACAATTTTTTCAGCTCTTTCTCTTGTAAGTGAAATCTTTCATATTGTGCTCGAGATATTCATTTATGTTGTAGTTAATTCAGATGATTGCAAAAAGCTTCTCGTAGCATTTTGGATAGCTGATCAAGTAATCAGGGTTGCTTAGAATTGTGTTTCTTAACTTAAGGCGTAAGCACCTCTTTCCTGTTGCCTGTTCAAACTCTAGGATTTGACTTCTTACCTGTTTTGCATTGTGTGTTCATTTGCAGATAATTGATGTTCTGAAATTTCTCCCATCCCATGTGGCGGTATATTTCATTTTCCATTTTATCTCTGTGATAAACAAATGAAATTCTTTTAGTTTTCTTTTTTCACGTTTCCTTACTGCTTAATGTTGTATATTCCCAGCTGAGTTAGTTTGACTGTGTCCATGCAGGTGGTGTTCGACCATGATGGTGAGTCCTAATGTAAGCAGACATTGGTTCTGCCACAATTTGTTAAGATTTATGGAAGTGTAGCTATTTTCTGTGGTGTTGTAGGAGGAATTCAGGTTTTTTGGGGACTTTTAGTGTCTATAGTTAACCACTTTGAGTTTGCGTGTCAGAAGATATTAACAAATTCATTGATTATTCCTTAATCTAGTTCTAATTCGATAGTTATGGCCAGTGAATATCCCCCCTAGATAGTGATATATTTTAGAGCAAATAATTTGATTACCTGATGTTGATAATCATTACTTTACTATTGATGGAATCTTCTACTACGCTATCAAGAGAGGGTTTTCTAGTAATACATGATAGTGGTAATCTGACAAATATATCATCTAGTAGCAGGGTTATGTGAGGCAAGAAGATTAAATGGTTTGTGCACCTGTACGTCTCTAGTTTACACTTTTTTTGACAAAATAAGAGCCTTTTTCAGGAGTTCCTTATGGCACTACTTCTGATTCATCAAAAGGTTATCGTTCTGCAAAAGGTAAGATCCATGTCCCTAGTCAAAGTCAAACTATAGTTAGATCAGTTGACAGTCTAAGAAATGGGTATTTTTGCATGAGAGTTAAGTTAGTATGCTGACTGGATGGTGATGAATGTAATATCATCGCTGAGGACCTCAAATTGCTACATAATTCTTCGGTACATTGCTTTTATAAATATTTACTTGCAGTTTGAACTGATTTTCTGCTGTGTGCATAAGAGAGGATATTCTAAATATTATGGCTTACTTGCCAAGGGTGCATTTGAAGTGAAATGAGATATTCTCCTTTGGGTTGTTTGCTTGCAGCTTTTTGGCAGTCATAAACTTTGGTGTAGAGAATAGAAGTTCTATCGCAGTCTTTGCCTATACATAAATTAGAACTTAGGTCACCTCCTATGACGATGGTCCAGTATGACGATGTACACTAAATTGATTTCTAACAGTATATATGTTATGATGGGACATATCTATGTTGCCAATGGGGCATGTCTATGTTTCCAATGGGCGTATTTAGCTCCAATTCTCAGTTTTGTATAAGCTGGCATAGATATGTGTATCCAATACTCTCCTTCCTCCTAAATGATGAGAACACTTGTCTTCTCGTAAATTGTGAATTTTAGGCTTTTTCTGCACACTTACTCTCGACGTGATTCTCCCTCCTTTGTGCAGAATGTGAAGGATGATTTGAATATAATACCATCAGTTTCAAACCTATCGTTTGTCTGTGGTTTAATTTTTTACAGGCATGAACTTCCGTCATACTCTCTACCCTGCCTATAAAAGTAATCGTCCTCCCACACCTGATACCATAGTAGAAGGACTTCAATACCTCAAAGCATCCATCAAGGCAATGTCTATAAAGGTTATAGAGGTAAATGATGCACATAATTGTCATATTTCCTTTCATTGTGATAATTACTCACTAACGGATAGAAATTCTAAAAAGACAGGTGCCAGGTGTAGAAGCTGATGATGTTATTGGAACACTAGCTATGCGAAGCATTGGTGCCGGTTTCAAAGTAATCATTGGTGCTCAAGGCTTGTTCAATTTGTCCCTTTCCTAGAACCGGACTCTTATCATTTGTTTGTTGCTTCCTTACAGGTTCGAGTTGTCTCTCCGGACAAAGACTTCTTTCAGATTCTTTCTCCCTCGCTGCGTCTTCTTCGATTATCACCACGCGGAGCAGAGTAAGAAATTCCTGTTAGATGAATCGTTTTCTTATGTAATTAAGATATAGATTTGACTGAGAAATTTCTTTCAGATATTCTGTGGCTGTTTTATATGTCTTGTATGCTTTTTTCACTCAGTGGTGTCAATGCTACCGCTTCTTATGGCCAGGATGACTTCTTTTGGAATAGAAGATTTTGCTAAAAAGTTTGGAAATTTGGAGCCAGCACAGTTTGTTGATATAATCTCCCTTGTTGGAGACAAGTCTGATAATATTCCAGGTTACGCCCACCTCCTCTACCCCTTACGAAATTGTTTCTGATAATCTTTTCTGTACATATACCTTTCATAGCTGCATTACAAAAATTTAACAAAAGTGCACACAGAGAATGGTTAGTGATGTAATAATGTTTGTGTTACGTGCAGGAGTTGATGGAATTGGGAATGTGCACGCAGTGGAACTGATATCTAGATTTGGTAAGTCATTGACTCATATACTATATGCTTTGATTCATTGATTTTGCACCCCATGTTCGCTGTTAATCATTCTTATTGCATCATCAGGCACATTGGAGAATCTGTTGCAGTCTGTTGATGAAATAAA
Organism: Kernera saxatilis; assembly: GCA_900406395.1. Classification (NCBI taxonomy): domain Eukaryota; kingdom Viridiplantae; phylum Streptophyta; class Magnoliopsida; order Brassicales; family Brassicaceae; genus Kernera; species Kernera saxatilis. Next base: position 27,151 of record OVAY01000018.1, read on the forward strand.
GGAAGGACGATTAAAAGAGGTGAGTGAAATGAGCTAGTGCTTCTTTCATATGCGAGGCCTAATGTTGCTCTCTTACTTGTCTTTGCAACAGACCCTAATAGCTAATGCAGATCAAGCCATTCTAAGCAAGAAGTTGGTAGGTTTTTGTTTCTTTACTTGTCTCATTCATTTTCAGCTGAGTTTTTTCGAAAGGTAGGGATGATGAATTTTTCTGTTAATGGCAGGCACTGTTACGGACTGATCTCCCAGATTACATAGTACCGTTTGACACGGGAGATCTTACTTTTAAGAAACCAGAGGTTTGTATAACGATAATCTAGTAAAAAAGGCTTACATCATCACATTTACTACAATATACGATTTAAAAAAAAAAAACAAGAGAAGAGAGAGAAGTAACAGAGGAAATTGGTGATGTGTGCAGGACAATGGGGAGAAATGGAGGAGCCTGCTAATCGCGATGGGGGCATACGCAGAAGGATTCTCAGCTGATCCAGTCATCAGAAAAGCTTTCAAGTTGTGGGAGACGGTGGAAACGAAGTCATGATGATACTCTGCATCTCTTTATCTACTTTTTTTTTGTATTCTATTGGGTATATAGAATAGAGTAAAGCTCAAGTTTAGAGGGTTCTGTCGCAGAACATTTAAAGGTGGACATTTGAACAATCCTTTTGTAAAGCATGCTTTATTGAAAGTAGCGAGGATGATAAAGTTGATGTAATACAACAAGTGTGACCAACGTGGACAACCGCACGCTTGATGAATTATAATAACCCCCCAAGCACATTGGTCAGTTTTGTTAAACACCTCCGAAAGAGGAAAAAGGAAATCACTTAAATTGATCGGTGGAGACAAAGCTCGTCCATGTTTCCATGACGTTCAACACAAAGGAGATGATTGACTTCAATCAAGCCTTCCGAAACTCTGTTCAGTGTTCATTTTGCCAAAACAAGAGTCTCTTCGGTCTGTTAGTTACATGGGTATGATTGGTTCATCTCCTTTACTACCTCATTATTATCAGCTACAATAATCTTACAAGTATACAAAACTCTACATCAATATCTTCATTTAAAGGAATTCGAGTTTTGTTTTTTCTTTTCCAGACAAAAACATGTAATTTGGGGGTTTTGTAAGGGCAAGTTGGTCTTCTGTTAGAGTTATTAAACGCACGCTTAAGTTAACCGTTAAGTGATCGGTGTCAAGTCAAGTTAATGAAGCAATTCTTTTGAAAAATCGATCAATATTAGTGAATTTTTGTATATATCTTTAGTGAAAACCAAATCAAAGTTAGTTGGGTTTAACTTTAGTAGGTTTTTCTTGCAATCTGAATAAAAAAATTAAAACAATAATAGTTCAAGGCTTAAGCAGCACAATGAATGTAGAGACTGTAGTTGTTGAGGCTACCATCGCCACATTCGTCTACTGCTCTACACATTCGTCTATATGGGCCAATCAGTGTCACCCAAGCTCAATCAACCAAAACATGGTCAATTTGCAATGAACAATCCATCAAGTAAAAAAAAAAACTCTCAAAGAGGGCATAATATCAAAGATTTTTCTTCATTCACACTTTTTCGAAACAAAAGAGAGGGAAGGCCTTTTTGCCAATTCTCTCTCTCTCCCGTGGAAGGAGCTGAAATAAAAAGAGAGCCGATTTGGCCAACTTGATGATTGCTCTCACTTGCCTTTGGGGCTATTTACATTTTTCTTTACATCTATTTTCCCTAAGACACAGCGTAAAACACACACACCCCTTTTGATTTATAGGGTGATTTGATAAAACACACTCACAGAGTTTCATCTTTATTTACCACTCTTCTTCGAGCGCCTTCACAAACTTCTTCTAAACCTTCCTGAAACCTGAAACCTGAAACCTAAAACACCACAAGAAGAAGTTGATAAGCCATCTGAGCAAAATCTCCATCATTCCATACAATTTTTTTCAATCTTTTTATAAATGCTCTTTCTTCCAATCAGATTCAGCGAGGGTTCCAGTATTTACCTAATTTACTGATTCAATCCCTGAAAATCACAGCATCTGCTATCTCCATCAGCGGTTGCAGTGATTCCGGCGAGAATTTCCTGGCGAAGAAATAGTCTAAACTGGAATTGGATCTCCGTAGCGTGTGAATCAGCTGAGGTGAAACCTCCGAGGCGCCGTACGTGTGCGGGTGACCACCGACGCTACCGGTCCAGTTGACACGTGTGAGTGTGAAGTGGCTACATCCTTCAGGATCCTCGAGAGACAACAGAGTCGGGAAATAGTGTTCTTCAGGGTAGCAAGATTCGGTATCAAGGCATGGTAATCTGAATTTCCTCCATAGTTTTCTCTCTTGGATCACCATCAGAGCGTGGCGTTTCGCAAGAACGAAGAACTGAGATCCCACGCGGAAGTCTTCGTACCGGATCTCCGGGAGCATCGCGTCGTCGCCTCTGGCGTTGTAGCGTTTTGGAAGGAAAGGCTCATCGGAGAGGATCTCGATGAAGCTAGGGTTAGAGGATCGATCGGCGAAGAGGTGGTTGTGGATGTAAAGGAAAGAATGGAGAGGGATACAGTGCTGTGAGACGAGAGCGAAATAGAGGTTGTTAGGATCGTCGAGGATGGCTCGAGCTATCAATCGCCGTTCCGCGGAGATTAGCGACGGGGAAGCTCGTGCGGTTTTCTTCGCCGGGATGAATTTGGCGTTGATTGACGAATCGAGGAGCGGAGAGACGCCGGAGGATGGATCTGCGTGGATGTAAGCGTTGTAGAGATCTTCGTGACCTTGGAAGAAGCTCTCCCAGAGAGGCAAGAAGGTGAGATGAGAGTTTGTGAGGAAGAGAAATGCGATCTTAGGGGGAGGAATCGGAGAGAGGGAGATGAGACGGCGGTTATTTGAGGAAGATACGGCGGCGCGGTGGAAGAGGGAGAGGTCGTCTAGGTCATCGGCGGTGGAAAGGAGGTTGTGGCGGGAGGAAGAGAGGAGGATGTGAGGTGAGAGGAAGAAGAGGAAGAAGAGAAGAGAAAGAGAGAGGAACAGAGAAAGAGAATAGACGAGAGTAGAGGAAGAGAACATCTCTGAAACACACACAATTAGAAATTTTCTGAGGAAGAAGAAGAAGAGGATTGAATTTGAATGAGTTAATCGAAATTCTGACGAGACAATAAAAAGAGAAAAAGGGAAATATGACGTCAGCGAATGGGGACACGTGAATTTTTTAAAAAATATTTGGGAAAAAAAAGGGACAAATCGACACAGTTGCTCTCTCTCTCTCTCTCTCTTTAAATATTGAGACTTGATACGGTTTTTTCAGCAACCAATTTAACATTTTAAACATATCGATTAATCTAATAATAGGATAGAGACAGGGACAATGGGACATATTACAACACCTTTTTTAAAAAGAGAATATTGACTTTTTATTTTATTTTATTGTTATTTCTTATCCACTGAGTCATCATTTATCTCACCAGTCATAATGTGTTGTGTGTGAATAGAGGAAATGAGTTGGATAGATTTAGACTTAGATGCTGTGACTCTCTGTGGCTGCGTCTTAAATTAGATCTATCCACCCATTTTTTAATCAGATTTTTAAGCTAGATTCAGATATTTTTTCTCGCTCACTTTTGTTTGATTCCCAAAACAAAAACTTTCTTCAATTATTCTATTCATCTTCTCATGGCGGCTCTCTCCACCTTCTACCACCCACTCTGCACACACCACAACCACCGTACAACGAGACAAGCCCCAAGAAGACACAGCACCAGATCTCTGACTGTGATGTCTTGTCGGAAGCAGAAATCACCGGAAGAGAGTGAAGGAATGATCCGGAGAACAGTGGCGAGGATGATTTCAGAGGCTGACAAGATTGGGAAGAATCTGAAGCCAGAGAAGAAAGGAGACATGAAGGATTTGATGCTTATGAGTCTCTCGTTTGCGGTTTACGTTTATATCTCTCAACTAATGGTTTGTGCTTACTTCGCCTGGACACATGTCAGCCTCCCCAATCGCTCATGGTAGCTTAGCTAAGATAGCTTCTTCTACCAGCTAAGATAGCTTCTTCTACCCCAATTCTTAATTGGGTTTTGTAAATTCTTCACATCATTAATAAGATAAGAGATTCCATGTCTTTTAAAGTCATTGCAACATAGATGAACTCAGAGTTGACCTTTTAATTTGGTCTTTTATAGTTGAATTTGTTAAGCTTCATACCTTAATCTGCTTTAACTCTCTGACGTCGAAAGATCCGGCTGAAAAGGGAAACCAACCATTGCCATAACAATATCAACCAGTTACGGCTCTTTGCCTTACCACCACCTTCCTCTCTCCCTCCAAATATTCCTTTGTACATCTCTTTTTGCTTTTGGTACACAGCTTTCTCTTGCTCTGCAACTGCGCGAAGCTCTCTTCTAATCGCTTTGTCATCTGGAGCATACTTTTGAGCTTTTCGAAAATCTTCACGAGCTGAATCCATCTGTCCAAGCTCTGCTTTCGCCTTCCCTCTTCTGAACAGAGCTTTTGGATTTTTCTCTTCTTCTGTCAGCACCTGGCAAGTTTTACAGCTTGATTAGATTTTGAAAAACCGAGTACGAAAATAATGATCTCTTCCGATGAATGCTTTGATGGGTCTCACAATGTTGCAGTGACCAATTGCTTCATCGTATCGCTTCAGCTTGATCAAGCAAGCTGCCATGTTTAGGTGGCATGGGTTCTTAACTGCCAAAGCCATATCCTGGTACTTCCCATACAGCTGAAACATAAAATCGTCCCCCATATATGCAATGGCCTGAGACAGCAACACCATAACTTATCAAGAGCCGAAACAAGAGGTATAAGAAGACTCGCTCAGTATGCCTGAAAACGAAAACTTTGACCGTAAATGTTAGAAAGAGAGAAAGATCCATAACCATTTCATACTGTTGCATGGCCTCCTCCAGTTTATCCTCCTTAAACAGAGAATTCCCATCCGTTTTCCTTCTGTCAGCTGCACCAATCCTTTCCTCTACAGTCATATCACTGCGAGCCTTTCCCTGTACAATCCATCCTCTAAGTCAGTTGTAAGCAAAGAGCTTGGGATAAAACTTGGTTGCGGAGTTGTCAGGGTAATGAAACAAGAAACTGCTGATAATATTAAAGATAAAAACTTGCCTCCTTTGTTTCATCAAACCCAATGACTTCAACCTCATATAACAAGTCCGCCATAGGAGGAACATTCGGAAAAGAAAAGTTTCCATCTTTCCCATATCCCAATTCCCAGCCAATGTGCAAGAGCGCACGTTCACCAGACTTCATGCTAGAAACACCGATCGCCAAACCGGCCATTTCTTTTTTCTCTGTCTCACAGACAACATCTCACTCTTTTAGTGCACAATCTTGTTTAAAAAAAATGTATAGTAACATTAACATGGCTTTGAAGCAACAACAAAGGCAACTCAATTCTTTCCCCCCAAATATCCATTTCATTAGGTTCACATTAAACGCAAGCTGATTCAGCAATCTACCAATGATGATGCGTCCAACGAGAGGGAGGTGCAGAGTACATAATGGACAGCCACATACCTTTTCCTAGAACCAATTCAATAGGTTGCTGCTCTTGCCATGTATCCTCAAATTTATGCTGCGTGTGTTTGGTCCATGCCCTATAGTGCACTATGTCCCAATATGAAATTGGTCAGATAGGAAAATTCAAACAAATGGATAACCTTGTAGAAGATTTCCTCAAGGAAACGTTATATTAACTGTTCCTCAGTAACCATCACACCCAGAGGAAACATTTCAAAGTAATTTCTTTTATCAAAAGCTGCCAGTTCACCAGACTTATAGCACATTTCAACCCTCTTCCACATGAATAACCCTCTTATAGCACGATAATTCCAATTTCATATCAAATTATCAATGATAAGCAACAAAATTTCTGAACGCAGTCAAGAGAGTCCACCACAAAGGGAAGATAAACTAGGAAGAGTAAGTTCAGTAAAAAATCAGTCAGCCAAAAAGTTTAGAAAGGGAGCTTAGAGCATCTGATCAACATAGCGCTAGGGGAACTTACAGAAGCATGTTGAGTACTTGGATGGTTTGGAACCGTGACCTTCCTTTATGATCTGCTTACTGACTTTCTCATCCAGGACCTCCACTTCACTATCAACTTTAGGGGGAACAGTACCGTCTTGAGAAGGCTCAACATGCAAAACGGCACTACCTTCACTAACTATCTCGTTCTCTTGGTCTTGAGCCAAATGATACAGTAGGAAAACATAGTTGTCATTATCAATTCTTAACCAAAAACAAGTTCTTTTCATATGTAGTTTGCTTTACGCAATCGTCTTAAGAAAATCCGAAAAAGCATCTAGCTGAATATAGGGTCAGAAAAAATTCCAAATGTTTAAGAAACAAAAAGACGCAGCTGGACAATTATTTCTGGCTAACAGCTTCTGAAATCAAACAAAGTGAAGTAATATATTCAGAGAAGGAATAAATGGCACCAGCAACGAGAGAAAATTTATTTACCATGTGTTTGACTTTGCTGCTCCAGAGATTCATCCATTATTGCAATAACTTAAACCTCGGCCTGAATCAGAAGGGAGAAGTGTTAGAATGATGTCCAGAAATAAAAATGAAAGCATTGAATTGATAATACAAGAACCCTCCTAACTAACTATTTCATAATCTCAGGTGATATCCCCCAGAATTTGAACTACACAGACAGTAATTACAGCTCAATTTCCAGAAACTATAGGAGAATAAGAGTTGCAGCATCGAACAAATCGGAGCAGCAGGACTTAGTGACAAAATCCCATAAAAACATGTTCGAAATCAGGTAATGGAAGCATCTCACTCAAAACAAAATCAAGCGTTGTCGTCAAATATAGCCGAAAATAAAAAGGAAAGAGTTGTGGATTTGTAGGAGAGGAGAGTGAACTTACAGAGTAGGAGTATCGGAAGCTCAGGGGAAGTGTGATTCGTCGTCGTCTTCGAAGTCACTCACGAAGACTCGATCGAGAGAGATCTACTAGAGACTAGAGACTAGAGACGGATGGTTTTTGTTTTAGTTAAGGAAAATGCCAACAAAGACCTTCAACTTTTCACATAAGTCGAAACAAACCTCCAGAAATAAAATTCTGTGACTTGAGTCTTGAGCCTTGAGCCAGCCGTGAACTATTTTATCGAAAGCTTTCAAAAGAACCACGATATTAACCGGTATGGGATCACGGAATATTACTCGGAAAATAAACGGGCCCAACGGCCCAACGTTTTGGCTTTTGACTTTTCAAATGTTGACGTTTCTACTTTCTGCATGGGTCTATTTTTTCTGATGTGTATTTTTTTTCTGTTGGAGACTGAGGTAGGCCGGGACAGGGCACCTGGACCCGTAAAACCAAACCAGAACTGATCTAGGAAGTACCGAATCGAATCGAAATCGGTCTAAATATTTTAATGGGATGTAGACCCTTACCTGACACCGATACCAATGTCGAACGAATAGGTATATCAAAATATTGGTAATATTATATATCTAACAAAAAGATTTGAAATAACCCAAATACCTAACATTACAATTATAAATCCTTTTTTCGGGTATTTTAGATGCTTTTGGGTAATTTGAGTATATTTAGATAATAAATTACAATATTCGGATAATTTGTGTAGTTTTAGTTATATTTGGGTAAAAAAATATCTATTCGACTCAAAACCGAAAAATATTTGATTTAATCGTTCTAGGTCGGTTCTTCATTCATATATATGAACTGACCCGAAGTGAGAAGAAACCTAACCAAACTCGATCCGAATTTTTAAAATATTCGAATGGAACCTCATAAATCCAAAAAACCAGAATCTGAATAGAACCGAGTACCCAAATATCCAAGAGGTTTGATTCGCTAGTTTTAAAATAGGACTAATCATGATTTAAAATTTAAGATAAGAGATATGTTTTAGGAATCTTCTTCATTTACTTGGACACTTGACCCAAAAAGGGACTATTTAGGCACATGACTAGTCCTATTTTAAAACTAGCGAATCAAATCTCTTGGGTATTTTAAAACTATTTAGGACCCCTTACAGTTTTGCATTTTTGGATGAAATATATTTGCATTAAAACAATATTTATAATAAGGGTTTAGAGTTTTCAAGAGAAAAAGTGTAAGCTTTTTAAGCTAACCAACAATTCTTAACATTCCGGTCAACTCCGAAACTTCTAATAGAGAACAGCAATCAGAAATAGATATCTCAAACTACATTTGAATGGCCATGTGTAATGTATCGTTAGAATATTTCAATTAAATACTTGACGTCGGCTTGAACTTGTCTTGGTTGTTTCATCGACTAGAATGTTGAAAATGATGAATGAATGGTAAATAATGGGGGGTGAGAAAGAACGTGAAATGAGGGATCCACAAGTGTCTCCACCAATTTCTGAGTAAAAAACAATCACATCCTCCCATTCTCAAACCCCTAAACAAAATTGTAAAATCAAAAGACAAAAGAAAAAGAAAAAACAAATCGAAAAGCTTTCTTCCTCCCCAAGAAACAATAATCCACAATATACTATACGAAAGACTAAGACAAACTACGGAGAGAGGATGAATACAACTACAACAAAAAACGTATGCGGAGACAAATGGTATCTTAACCTAGACAAGCCTGAAGAGGCTTTGAAGTTTCTTGGATTCATCGCCATTTTCGTTATCCGAACCCTCCTCCATCATATCATGAAGCCTCTGGGCCAACCTTATCTCACAACCGACTTTGCCGTATGTCAATCTTTTCTCTTCTTCTTCTTCAATGCTTCTTTGATTTTTCAAAATTAACTCAACTTTTGTATGCATCAGATAGGGCTGATTCTAGGTAATCTTCCTAAGTTTCGAGAGGCGTTCTCGGGGCCTTACTCTGTTACCCTCAACAACATAATCGAATTCGGAATGATCTGCCATATGTTCGTGACGGGTCTAGAGATGAATCCAAGCGTTCTTCTCAGACCACCAACCAAAGACGCATTCATAGCATACACAAGCATGCTCACAACCTTTGTCATCGCCTTCGTCACAACTCCTTTCCTCCATTATACCAAAACCGCTCCTTACATTTTCTCTCTCGCCCTCTCCCTCATGGCCTCAAGCACCGGGTCTCCTATCCTCACCCGCGTCATCTCCAATCTAAAAATCAGAAAATCTGATCTTGGCAAGCTCGCATCATCCGCAGGTGTCCACACCGACATGATCTCTACCTTGTTTTATTGCTTTGGATTCATTTTCTTCCCAACCGAGAAACCTCTCGCTCGTCCTCTCCACAGATTCTTCAGAGCCCTCCTCATGTTTTGTCTCTTCCTCGCTCAAGTCACTTTCACTTCAATCGTATCCCCGATCTTCCTTAATTGGGTCAACAATGAGAACCCTGAAGGCAAACCACTTAAAGGATCTCACCTCGTTATGTCCCTCGCATTTGTTGTCTTGATCTGTAGTTTCCCAACTTGGCCACCTGAATCAATGTACAATCCAATCCTCAGCGCCTTCACAGCCGGTCTCTTCCTTCCGAACCAAGGACGAATGTCGAAATGGATCATCAACAAAATCAATTACTTGCTCAGCACAGTCTTCTACCCAATCTTCTTCTTCTGGGTTGGATTCATAATCCACATGAGAAACTTTGACATCGGAGATAAAATGGCGTGGGCGAGGTTCTTTGCTCTACTTGGCACTGTCATAGTCGGAAAAGTCATCGGAACGGTCTTCTGTGGTGTACTACTCGGATATCATGTCCCGGAAACCGCATCCCTTGGGCTGCTTTTGACCGCCAAAGGCCATTTTCATGTCTACTTGGCCGCCTTAGCCATTCGGGTACATAAAGCCTTGTCCTTTTCTCTTTCTGATTTTCAAGTTGTCTTTAAGACAAGATCTTTTACACTCCTTTTTTCTTTTGATGCAAATGTAGACGAACAGAGTGAAAAATACAACGGGTGCAATGATCATCTTCGTCATTGTCCTCACAGTGGTCTACTCTCCATTCGTGGTCATGGACATTATTAAACGCGCCAGAAAGCGAGTGCCAGTGCACATCATGGCGCTTCAGTGGCTCGATCCAACAACTGAACTTCGAGTCTTGATCGGTCTCCATGGTCCCCATAACATTGGTTCCACTCTTAACCTTATGGAGATCTGCCATGGAGGACGTGAGCCAGGGTCCATATTCTACGCGACTGATATGGTGGAGCTGACAGATGAGATCGCCGCCACACTGAAAAAGGGCGGAGGAGCGGGTCAGAGTAATGATTCAGTGACGGTAACGGACAGGTCGGTGACGGAGATGCGGGAGAGTATAACGGCAGCTGTTAATGGGTATGGGGAGCTCCGTAACGGACAAGGTGTGACGGTGAGGCGAATGCTGGCATTGTCCACTTTTATGACTATGGCCCACGATGTCTGCGGATTGGCTGATGAACTTATGGTTTCCATTATAATTCTACCATTCCATAAACGCCGGAATCCTGATGGAACTCTTGACTCTGGCCATGCCGGTTTTCGTCATGTGAACCGCAAGGTAATCCTTTTCATCCAATTACTATTCCATTGCTTTCCTTTTTTGTCAGAGATATGATTTGGCTTTTGTGTGTGCAGATTCTAAAGAACGCACCGTGTTCAATAGGAATTCTCGTGGATAGGTCTTTCGGGCAAACAGAAGAGGCATGGAGACCAGGAGCGTCCATGGACATTGCTATTATATTCATAGGTGGAAGAGACGACCGAGAAGCACTAGCCTTTGCTGCACAAGTGGCTCGACACCCTGCGGTTAAGTTAAACGTGATACGTTTTTTGGAAGACAAGAGCTCTCAGAACGCACAAAGACGCAGCAGCATACTGAACAGAGCGAGCGTGGTAGAGCAAGAGGAGGAAATGAAGCTTGATGACGAATGTTTTGCTGAGTTCTACGAAAGATACATAGCTGCAGGAGGAAGAGTGTCTTACATGGAGAAGCATCTCACAAATTCTTCTGAGACTTTCACAGCACTTAAATCACTGGATGGGGAGTATGGGCTGGTGATTGTTGGAAGAGGAGGAGGAAGGGCGAGCAGCGGGTTAACCACTGGTCTCAACGACTGGCAGCAATGTCCAGAGCTTGGTCCCATAGGTGATGTTCTTTCTGGCTCAGATTTCTCCCACAACACATCGATGCTGATTATTCAGCAGCAGCGTACAAGAGGTCAGCTAGAAGGGCTTCATGATGATTTCACAATCCTGTGAATATCTCTTCAAATGCTCTAACTTAGTAGCTTGGAAGAGTAGTAGCTTCAGGGTCACAGCTCTTAAAAGGATTATGTACAATAGTTCAAACATTAAAAGGTATTTGTAGATAAAATGGTAAAAAGAAGAGGTAATCAAAGCATACTTCTTAGCAGCCTGAATTGAAATGGTGTCCAAAACATAGAGTTAAAATAAATTACAGGAAAATTTGTTTCTGATTTATACAAGCAACAAGCTCATTATAAGTCCTTTGGTTGGTGCTTAAATAAGGACTAGGTGAAACATTTTCCGAAGTGCCGATAGAGAACTCTGATTTTCTTAGTACTGAGTCGAGAACTTGGCCACCTCTGCCTGAAAACGCAGAAGGACAAAAGGGTAAAGCGTAAGGCCATGTGTAAAAACGACACCTATAGCATTTGATATTCCTCTAGCTAACTAACAACAACAACTTGATTAAAACAGATAATCCTAGAGAAGAGTCTCTAGGATTAAAGAAACAGATAATCCCACTTTCTCCACCAAGTGGGTTTCATACAATAATATCCGATCAGGACTCTGGAGAGAGAGACTATTTGGTACCTCAAATTGGCTCTTCAGATAGTCAAGCTCCTTGTCCAGGTCATTGATGGCCTGATTGTATGCTTGCATCGGGGAAGACTGGCTTGTAGTGTGAATCTGCAAACAGAACCAATTTCACACTTAAATCGACAACATCCAAGATATTTCTATGAGTTCTTAATCAACAATTAATCTGAATTCTAACACAACTCAGAAGACAAGGCAAGAGACTTTAATCCAGCGGAAACTGTTAACACAAGGAGCTTAAACCAAGAAATATTTACAGTTTCCAAAACAATCCGACACTGGTTTTAAGTTCCCAAACCAATACTTGCATCCTAAGGTCAATCAATGGCAATAACGCAGATGATAGTACTGTTCCTTCTCAGTCGAAGAATCTGTAAAACTTAAGAAAATTTAAGTTACCCTGACTATGATTTTGTACTTGAGAGGATGAGGCAGCTGGTATCCAGCAAACAAAACATTATCGTCGCGGTGAAGTTGCCTAATAAAAAAACATCAGAAGAAAGCTGCGAAAAACTAGGGATTTCTTCTGGAAAAGAGAACTGTAAAATTCAACTAAAAGAGACAATCGTACATGCGGACGATGTTTCCAATGGTGTGGTCTTCTCTCTCAATCGTGAAGGAAGCAGCATTGATGATCTTCGTGTCCCTGTCATAAGAAACCCTAAAACATAGGAAAATCGAGAGGGTTTAGCACAGTAATTACAGAAAGATGAAGATTAGAGTACGCTTTCGAGTGCAAAACTTTCAATACTTTTTGGTGCCTTCAGGGACGACGAAACGTTCGTATCGGTCGGGGGCATTCATGGCTGATCGAAGATCTTCGCTTCGGTATCTTTCGCCGCAGAGTCAGTCGTGGGTTCTTCAGTTTCTGGGCAACGAATTGAAATACTTTGAAAAACAAAGAAGAAAACTATGAAAGCCACGGCGTCGTTTTGTATCTATATGCGTAAAAAGAAAAATAAATCAGAATTTGGTATGTAATGTATATCCACGTGTTCTTTAGTTATTGGTTTATAGCCTTTGGGTCGGATCGGGCTGATAACCCTCACAACTCTATAAAAATTTCCGTTAAGGACTCTAGGTTTATGTTATTTACACAAAAAGCGCGTGTGATTTAATTGGGAACAACACCTAACAAAATTCATTTTTTCCCGAAAAAAAAAGAAGTCAGATCCCTAAAAATCGAACCCGAACGCGTAAAACTTGAAAACCGACTATGGCCTTTCACGTAGCTTGTCCAATTACATGGTATTTTTTTTCTCTTCTCATAACTCTTTTTTTTTTGGCGCCTCATGAGGCTTCCTCTAGCCTTTGGTTTGTTGTTTTACTTATCGAGTTAACAAGAATTGTTCCAATCGCTTTTTTTGGGGGTTTTCTTCTTTCTTTCTTCGCAGCCGGAAAATTTGCTTCTGCTTGTTGGGGTTTCCTCGGAATCTTCATGGCAAGGAAGTCAAGGATGCGTTCTTCAACGAGATCCATTCCCTCGAAGAGTTCTTGCCAGACCCCTGGGATGCTAGTGTTTCCACGGAAGGTACCGTTCAGATCCATGTGCCTAAGCTCGCTGTCGTCGATACTGGTCCTCACATTGTGGCTAGAGATGTTGTTCGTGTTGAGGATGATTCGGCGATGGAGGTTGCTGCATCATCGATTTTGACTCAAGGCAAACGCACGTTGGTGCTGAAGAAGGCAGTTGAGGATCATGCTGCAAATTCTGGTTCTGGCGACTTAGTGGTGCGATTCCTGCTTCAGAAACTTGTTTGTGTAGTTACTGCTATGTCAATTGAATTGAACGAGTATGGTGGTAACTTGAGAAATTGGTTTAGTTCGTTCAGGTAGGCTAGACTTTCTAGTTGCAGATGCATATGGTTATGATATTGCAGCCTTTGTTTGATGATGCAGTGAAACGGTATATGTTGCGTTGTTGGTGTAGATATCTATGTATTCAGCAAGGTTGATTGTCTGTTTCCTTTGTGTATATATTGGTTATGTTCTCCACTACTAAGTGCTATGAGCCATGGTGTATCTGTAGTTATGTAAACTCCTTTGATCTTTTGGAAAATAGTACTGTCTATTCTCTTCAAGAAACTATTGTTTCAAATACCAATTTAAACCTCAAGCTTGTTTTATTTTTATGCCTTTCTCTATGCAGGTTTCTGTCAAAGAGCTCAATGGTGGAGATCATGATCATCACAGTGAAAGCATTACGTGTCACATGTGCTATATGGTTGAAGTTGGGAGGAGTGAGAGAGCAGCAAAGATGCTTTCTTGCAAATGCTGTGGCAAGAAGTATCATAGAAACTGCTTGAAGCCTTGGGCTCAACATAGAGGTATCATTTCATAGGAATGTGATGCTTATGAGTCTTCTGCCTAGATTCTTATAGCGGTTTTTGCTACAGATTTATTTAATTGGAGCTCTTGGGCTTGTCCCTCTTGCCGAATCTGTGAGGTTAGTTTGTACACAACTTTGTGCTGAATGTTATTTATCCTGTACATTCTCTTGATTATGTTTCCTTTTAGGCCTGTGGAACTTCAGGGGATCCAAAGAAGTTGATGTTCTGCAAAAGATGTGATGATGCATATCATTGTGATTGCCAACAACCTCGGCACAAGGTATAGTATTTGTTGCTTCTATACAAGGGTCACATCTTGTCTTTTGCAAATTAATTTACTTTCATCCCTTGATGTTACAGAATGTTAGTTCTGGACCCTATCTGTGTCCTAAACACACCAAATGTTACAGCTGTGGGTCTAAAGTCCCTGGGAATGGCCAAAGCTTACGGTATTAAAATCCTTTGCTTTGTGATGTGTACTTTTAATTGATTCATTTAAAGTGCACTAGATCTCTTATCGTTCCTCTTAAACTTGCAGGTGGTTTTTGGGACATACTTGTTGTGATGCTTGTGGAAGGCTGTTTGTTAAGGGAAATTATTGTCCTGTATGTTTGAAGGTATATTCTTGCACTCTCTCTGTTGTTGATAGTGAAATGTGTGCTCTGTTTCCCCGCTTTGTCTTTGGTTATGTTTGGCCATAGTCAATAGTTTGAGGTTTATGTATTTTACACTTGTTACCCTAGACTATCAGACATCTGTATTGCAAAGGCAGTTAAATGCAACATTTTTGTATATTCTTTATCTCGTTTGAATCGAATTGACCAACTTATTTTGTTTCATCATGTAGGTCTACAGAGACTCAGAATCAACACCAATGGTATGTTGTGACTTTTGCCAGCGCTGGGTTCATTGCATGTGTGATGGAATCAGGTCCACATCGTTAATCCATTTCATATAACCAATTGCACTTCTGTCCTGTAATAATGTTTCCCAAGTCTGAATCCAACTAACATTAACGGTGCAAACAACTATTGCAGCGATGAGAAATATCTGCAGTTTCAAGTGGATGGGAATCTTCAATACAAATGTTCTACTTGCCGTGGAGAATGCTACCAGGTGTGTCTCATGGGTCCTCTTATATATTTGTTTGTTGTCTTATATCTCTCCAATGCTAGTGGATTGCTGTGTATGACAATTTAGTGATCCCATTTTGTGTCTCTGATTTGTGTTTATGATACTAGGTCAAGGATCTTGAGGATGCTGTACAGGAAATTTGGAAGAGAAAAGATATTGATGACAAAGAGCTTATTGCTAGCCTGAGAGCTACTGCACGAGTCTTTGGGCAAACTAGTGGTGCCCCTCTTAGCAATCAGCCAGGTTCTGTAGAAAGGAAAGTTGCTGAAAAAGTTATGGTCAGTGGTGAAGAAGAGAAGCCATTGAGAGTTCTCAGGATAAAAAGTAGCAGGCCTCAAGATTCAGATAGTGAGAAACATGGAAAACACGCTACAGAGCTGAACACTGTGAAGGCGAAAAAATTGGTGATAAGTATAGGCCCTCGAAAGACGGGGGTTACAAACTCTATGAACTGCGATGTATTAAAGATTGCCTCCAAATCCAATGGTATGTGTAGTGTTAGTTTTTCGCAAGTTCAGATGTATGAGAGAAACACACTACAGAATTTACATTGTTTAATATACTATGACATAAACTTAATAAAAAGAAGCTTTGGTAATATCAGGAAAGCATGGAAAATTACAATCAGAAGAAACGGTTTCCCGAGAAGAGCATCACAGCTTGTTGGGAAAGAGTAATGAAGAAAAGAGAGGGTCTCGAGGTGAAGTAACCACTTCAAAGGGGGAGGACGGATTTATAGAGAGACACTCAGAAGGCAGAGGAGATGTAGATGGTGGCCCACATGAGTTGCAGAAAGATTCAAGACGATTGCTGAAACTTAAAATAAAAAAGCATAATCCCGAGAGCCAAGATGGTGAAGCCCCTAGCATTGTGGAAGAAAGAAGCAAGTCTGGTAAGGGGCATAGGTCTAAGAGAAAGAGAGCATCACCTCCAGCTGATAAGTCAGCGTTCAATGAAGATGAAGATGTCTCACTGTCACGTGAAGACAGTTTGTTAGACGAAATGCTTGATGCTAGTTGGATTCTGAAGAAGTTGGGGAAAGATGCAAAAGGAAAAAAGGTTCAGATACACGAGGCCTCAGATAATTCATGGTATATGAGATTTTTTTCTTTTCTTTTTGAATGTCTTAATCTAGATGTTTCAAAATTTCTAAGAATTGAGTAAAAAAACAGGGAGAAAGGAGTGGTAAGTGAAGTAGGAGGAGGAGGCACATCGAAGTTGATGGTGACGCTTGAGAATGGAAAAGTGAAGACGGTGGAGCTAGGAAAGCAAGGCGTTAGATTTGTTCCTCAGAAGCAAAAGAGGACGAGGACGCGAGGCTTTGAGTAACATCCACATTTGGAACTACTTGAGCTTCTTTATCATCTATACCTTTAGATTCTGTATGTAAAAATATACATTTTGGAAAGTATCTTCTTTTTTTCGGCTAGCGAGATTAGGTTCCTTCTTATTTGCCTGCTAAAAGAAATACAATGAAAGCTGATGGAAATAAGAGATTCGAGACTTTGAAAAGTTGTACGATGTTATGAGAAATACGTTAAGCATTATCTTTGTTCAATTTTATGGTGTTTTAGGATGGTTTTCTTATTAAAAATAAAATGATCTACATATTTTTATGTGATGTTTTTTAGATTTCAATAAAAAAAACTAATATCATTTTAAAATTTTCAAAACTCGGACCAATTACATATTTGAAAAATTGCACTGTATAATAGTTTTGTGCATTATATCTAATATTAATATTTTTAAAATATATTTATTTTTAAACATTTGCCTCATGTGTTTATTACTAGATTTGCCATTGTATTTTATGTTAAAAAATCAAATTCATTAAGGGTAAAATTGGATTTAAAAAAATTATAAAGAAAACGGATCGGATTTTGACTAGATCCGCGTGTGTATTCGAATCAAACTCGGGTCATTCCAAAATTTTCGAAAAGTAATAAAAACACAAAAATCATATTTTTCTTCGGGCGACAACTTTAATTAGGGTTTTTGGAAATCTTCATGTTGAGAAAAGCGACGCCGATCGTGTTGGTGTCGGTTACGGTTGGCTTGGACCCATGAAAGAGGCAATCAAATATCATCCTGATTCCTGAGGTAGGTTTCAGTCTTCGCTTTGCTAGAAAGCTGAATTTCAGCCTCTTCTTTCTATCATTGGTTCTCGATCTAGGGTTTGGAATTGAAAACTTGGGGGATTTTCAATGGATGAACTGTAGTTGATTGAACTGGATTGAATCTACGGATTCAGAGTTCTGAAGTTTTTTTTATTTTGGTTTGAAGGTTGATCTCGATGAAGTGAACGCACTGGCTCAGCTGATGACTTGGAAAACGGCAGTAGCAAACTTGGAAAAAAGACTCCATAGCTATTTTGTTAAGGGTAAGCTGCAGCAGTTGCCTGAAAGAATATGTTTTGATTCTTGAGGAAGATTTATATGTTTTGTTGGTTGAATTTTTGGATCATCTGACTTCACAAAGAACGAGCTTGCAGCAACGGTATGTTTAAAGCCCATGATCTTATTTGTTGCAATCGAAGCTCCAATGATATAGAAATTGTAGTCACCTACATTATTATGTGTCCTTTAGGAAACTTGGAGGCAGCATGTAGATTCTCAAAATTCAATCAGACACTGTGAGGAACATAATGGACATGAAAGCAAACATGGGTTCCTTTGCTGCTGCTCTGATAGAAAAGGATTATCCCAGTTTGAAAACTCCTCATACTCAAAGCAAATGCTTCAAGGTGCTTTGCTTTGATTTTTCTTATTTTTTTGGGCTATACATCGATTTATTTGATTGAATATATATATGTCTAAGGACCTATCTATGTTTGAATCTCTCTAATTTTTTTAAGCACGTTTGGGAAGAAACATAGTAACAAATATCATATATACATAACCGAAGACGAAGTGGGGTAAATCCAAATAGAATCGTACTTCTTTCAAGAGTCTTCATTTGTTTAAGGTGCTTTGCTTTGTTTTTTTCATTTTTTTTTTTGGGCTATGCATCGATTCAGAGCACCCAGTTCTTCCCACAGAGTCACCTCTCAACCCTAAAGCCAACATGGAAAAGATGACTCATATCATGTTCGAGACATTCAATGTCCCTGCCATGTATGTTGCCATTCATGCTGTTCTTTCTCTCTACGCCAGTGGTCGTACAACCGGTTAGTTCTCAACTCATAACATGACATTCCGTTCTTACTCGTCTTTGCTTAAAAATGTTCTCTTTTTGTTGTTTAAATAGGTATTGTGCTCGACTCTGGTGATGGTGTGTCTCACACTGTGCCAATCTACGAGGGGTATGCTCCTCCTCATGCTATCCTCCGTCTCGATCTTGCGGGTCGGGATCTCACAGATTCTCTAATGAAGATTCTCACTGAGAGAGGTTACATGTTCACCACAACGGCAGAACAAAAAATTGTCCATGACATAAAAGTGAAAGTTGCCTATGTCGCTTTTGACTACGAGCAAGAGCTGGAGACATCCAAGAGTAGTTCTTCACGAGCTACCTGATGGACACGTCATCACCATCGGAGCTGAAAGATTATGTTGCCCTGAAGTTCTTTTCCAGCCATCGCTCATCGGAATGGAAGCTCCTGGAATCCATGAAACAACTTACAACTCCATCATGAAATTTTGCAGTGTGAATCAGATGTGGATTTCGAAGGGAGAGTACGATGAGTCGGGTCCATCCATTGTTCACAGGAAATGCTTCTAAATCTTTCTACAATGTAATTCACAGGTTTTATCGTGAAGCGCATAGGTTCTTCTTCTTTTATAATCATAAGCATATAAAGCATGAACATCTCTGCCACATGATTAGGTTTCATTGGTAAAGCCAATCTACCTTTTTATTTTTTCATCAACAATTTCGGTTTCTATACATACCCAAATACTTATTATTTAGGATTTTGGGGTATGTCATCGATCGGATGGTGTCGGTCGTATAAAGATTATAGTTAACCATTGTTACCCAAAAATTTGGTCCAAAAATTTAGCAACTTATCAAAAGCTTTTGCATTTTTATCTATTAGTATTAAAAAACTTATTTTTCGTATCATATGATTTGTAATTTTTTATCCTAAAATTGCTCTACATGTTGCAATAAACATCGAATTAGAAGATTTCCAATTCCATTATGCCAAAATAATTATCCTACCAAACTCTCACATAACTAAATTTTATATATTTTAAAAAAAATCAATTAAAAATTTGAATTAATATTTTTTTAGAAATATTCAATCAGAAGATAAAAAAGAAATATTTCATCCCCTAAACATTATAAAATAACTATGTCGAATATATACAAAGTTTTATAAAAATTGTGATTACTAACTTCACACAAATATTTTATTAGAAACATACTATATTTTGTATAAAAAATGTCATGCGTTTCAAAACAATTTAGTAAATTTTCGTAAGGAGAGAAAAAGTGGTACTAACATATTGAATGCTTTTTATTCAAAAACAAAAAATAATAAAAATACAAATTTATTTAGTTACACCAATAAATATAGTATTAAAAAAAAACCTTCAGAAACTCATCATACTAACAATACAAAAATGATAATTTAGTTACACAAACTTATATAAACACTAACACTAATAAGATGACCAAAATCAATTTAATTATACAAACTTATAACCATAATAAGAATACACTAATTAATTAAGTTAGACAAACTTATATCAAAATCTTTAGTTTCTATATACAACAAATCAAGAATACCAACAATTTCTAAATATCTATATATTATTTCAAACAAAACAAAATCAAAATATTCTTCAGAAATAATTAAACAATCTTAATACAAAATTACAAATAAAACATTAGTCCGCGGTATACCGCGGGTTAAAATCTAGTTTAGCTTTATAACATAACTAAAAAAAAATTAGGTAAGTAACAAAAACTACATATAAAAACTCTTTTCTACTCTTGTGTCAAAACTAACATGTACCTGCACAACAATATTTTCTTTTCTTTTTTATTTTTTTCAAATATTTTGAAATTCAAACCAATCTTGAAATTGAAATTATTTTGAAACTCAATTAAAAAAAAAAAGAGCAACGAAAAAGATGACTTGGTGACTGATGTTATCTCCGACACACATGCTAGTTACCTAATTTGATATACCAAAAGTAATATTCTACTAATTTACCCTAAATATTTTTATGTGATGTTTTTTAGATTTCAATAGAAAAAACTAATATCATTTTAAAATTTTCAAAACTCGGACCAATTATCCCTTTGTTGTAACTTTTGTTGGGACTTTGAAGCCTATATATTGGTAAGGGCTTCAAATTGTACACAGCCGGAGTCAACCCAAGACAAGATGTATTTGGAGATTGCCACGCGTTTACCGACATGACATACGAGTACTAGGACCCCTACCTACGGATAAGAGTCACAATTTTTACAAGAGTTTTTGAAATGACATAATAAAGTCGAAAAACTCTCGATTTGAAAGTGTCGGTTCAACATAACTAGAATACAGGAGTAGCTACTAGAATTGGCAGGAATCATATGAGAGATGTAACATAAAGTTAAAACTGAGATGAGAGTTGGGAGTTGTAAAAAAATAGGGTAACACGTGATGAAAGCAATCTTCTATCTCTTTCTCATCAATCATCTTACGTTATTTCATTTTTGTTAGGTACTTGTAATATGTAACCCAAAAAAAAATTGCGATCTGCGTTTTCTCGAAACAAAAAAAAAAAAAGAGAGAGAGAAAGAAAATGTTGCAGCTGTTTTTCACGATAGCGTTCTCGGCGGCGCCGTTAACGCTTTACATACCTCCGATCAGATGTTTGACGGTGTTTGTGGAGACGATGGAGGAGATGGGAATGGAAGGTAGGGTTTATAGCCGGAGACTCTTCCCTCGCGCCAGAATTGCTTGGTCTAGGCTTCTCGATTGCTTCTTCTCCTCTTCTCGTCGTTCCTCTTAAATTGTTCGTATTCTCCTTCTATTCTCGCTTTGTAGATAATCTATATCATAATTCCTCAAATTTCTTTTCTTGTGTTGATCACGTATATGTTTTCGATTTGGGTTAATTCGAGATGATGATAGAGATTTAGGTTTTTTTTTGTTGTTGTTGTTGATCTTAAATAATTAGAGATGGATCTGAATCCTCTTTTTGTTCTCTATCTCTCTATATTTTAAACAAATTTATTGTATGTAAAGTGAGATTGATACAAATTGCTCAGGAATTACATGTGGAATCTGAGCAAGATCATCATCTCGTTAGTTACAGTTGAATAAAGTGAAATTAATGAAAAAATGAATCAAGAATTGGTGAAAATTATAAGTTTTTTAGTTGGCCATTGTGCAAGGCTTTAAGAACCAGAGAACGTCTAAACCCCTCCCTTCCTTGTTGCTTTCTCCACTCTTTCTCCTCTTCTCTTCTTCTGCTTCATCCTCCTTTCTCTTCACCATTTCTTCAACCATTCCCTTTTCCTGTACACCCAAAAAAAAAAAAAACACCCAATTTGTTTTTCTTTCTGCTATTCTTCTTCTTTCTCTATTGATGTTGCGGGATTTGACTAAAAGGGTCTTTCTTTCGTCTTTTGATTTCGGACTCTAAAGGTCCTATGTGCCTGTTTTTAGCAGGAAAAGGAAGAGCGATGTGATTACATACCGTAGTCTTGGCCCTCAAGGCCTTCAAAGAAGCTGTCCGGTTCTCTGAGAAGCATTGAGGAGATGGTGGGTTTGTTCTGATTTGCAGCAACCGTTCGTGTCCTTTGTTCTTCACATTCTCCAGTTTTAGAGGGATAGGGATGTTCTCTGCATCATCCACTCTCCTACAAAATCCTCACAGCATCCCAAATTTAGTGCCTTAGTTACTAAACTCATCATATCATATCATAGGCTTAATTGTACTGCAACACATAGAAAGAATATTTACGCAGAAGCAAAACTTACTTCTTTCTTCTACACTCCTCTCCTTTGAACTTTACAGTCTCGACATTAATAAGAGAGACAGGAATATTCTCCGCATCATCCACTCTCCTGCAAATCCTCATTAAAACTCCAAAGTTAGAACTAAAGCTCATTTCACAAATAAACAAAATTCACAAAGAAGCAAAACTTACTTCTTCCTTCTACACTCCTCTCCTTTGAATTTTACAGTCTCGACATTAAGAGAGACAGGAATATTCTCCGCATCATCCACTCTCCTGCAAATCCTCATTAAAACTCCAAAGTTAGAACTAAAGCTCATTTCACAAATAAACAAAATTCACAAAGAAGCAAAACTTACTTCTTCCTTCTACACTCCTCTCCTTTGAATTTTACAGTCTCGACATTAAGAGAGACAGGAATATTCTCCGCATCATCCACTCTCCTGCAAATCCTCATTAAAACTCCAAAGTTAGAACTAAAGCTCATTTCACAAATAAACAAAATTCACAAAGAAGCAAAACTTACTTCTTCCTTCTACGGTTCTCTTTAAAGGTGCTTTCTTTATTATCCGTGGATTCATGGACCTTAACTTTGCTTACTTCGAGCAATGGCTTTCTTTCCTTTTTCAATTCCAAGTCATGAACAGAGTATGGGTGATTTATTACACCCACTTGATGACTCTCCATCACTTCAGGCTTCCCAGTATGTTCTCTCTCAGTTACCCTAGTGGCCAATCTCTTCAACTCATAGCAGAACTCTGAGATATGGCCTAATATGTCTCTCCCTGAGAATAGATTTCTAGCTGATTGTGTGCTCTTTAGTCTCGGTGTCTCTTTATTCATCTTCTTGGCCGAAGTTGATTTAATTGCTGCTCGCCATGATTTTGCTTGGTGGCTTGGAGGTGTGGCTAAGTTCGGGTGCTGATTTTCAGTTTCTTGGTTGTTTGAAGTAGAAGGTGATAAAGCATGTCCTCTTCTCCTACAAGTAAATGGATAATAAGAGTATGAAGATAAAGCATTCAAAGGCCATTACAAATCACTGAGATTGGAGATTTCAGGTAGAGAATTGAAGAGCATCTCAAGGTACCTCTGATTCTGTTCTGTAACTCCTAGTCTCTCATTCGTATCCCATAGACTTGGGTGCTTCACAACAAAAAAAACGAAATAGAAATCTCAGAAACGCAGGAAATTATGAAAGACGAAAATTTTGCTTCTTTATGAAGAAACAAGAAAATAAAGAAGGAGAAGCAAACCTTTGAAGAAATGGGGGTTGAGAGGAAGTCCTCAGGTCTCTTGGGATGATTACAGTCTAGAGTCGAAGTGAAGCCAAAATCAGAAAAGAACATCAAAGAGATAAAGGGAGAGGAAAGAGAGGGTTGTTACCAGGTTTGCAGAACCAAGCATCATCGTCAATGGAGTCAAAATGGTTAGGGGCCAAGAAATCGAACCATTTGGGAGCTTTGATGTGTTCGTAGAAGACGTCTTCCACAAAACGAGAATCGATTCGCTTCCAATCGATCTGAGCAGGCTCCATTGGAGAATACACAGAGAGGGAGAGGACTTGTTTGTTGGAGAGAAAAGGAAAAGGAGAAGAAGAATGTAAGTTATGTAACCGTTGGAGTTAACGTTAAAGGCCATGTGCACGTGGCTGCCTCTTGTTACCGTTGCAGCTTTATTAATTCATCTCTTTTTTTTTTTTTTTTCGGTTTTTAATTCATCTCTCTTCATTCCATTTT
The DNA here is from genome assembly GCA_900406395.1 of Kernera saxatilis. NCBI lineage: Eukaryota > Viridiplantae > Streptophyta > Magnoliopsida > Brassicales > Brassicaceae > Kernera > Kernera saxatilis. Next base: position 51,048 of record OVAY01000018.1, read on the forward strand.
TATTTTTTAACATTAAATAAAATCCCAAAAGCCAATATTATGGGCCAATTGGCATTAACTGGGCCGTATCTGCAATATTTTTTGGGGCACCGTATTTTTTGGGTCCGCGAGTTGTATCCGGTTTGAGAGCTGTCCGGCTCCAATAAAATGATGGGTCAACTTGGGTCCGGGTCGGGTCTCCCAGCAAGCTTCTTGGGTAAGCCTCCCCACTGAAACTTGAATTTTATAAGTTTTATCCCGGCGCGCGAAAATTCCAAAATTATAGAGGGAAGGACACCCCGAAAATCTAAAAGTTAGATCCTCGATTCCCGATTTATTCAAAGCATCTTCGATCTGCTCCTGAATCAAGCAAAGCTTCTTTGATCTTCCTCGTGTGGTTGCATTTCCAATCGTAAGTTTACTTTTATTCGTTTTCTCTTAAGGTTTTTCTAGATCTCAAAGTGGATCGGAAATTAAGTGATACTTGAGCTGTAGAAGAAATGATTCTCGATAGAATTGTAAGGAATCGAAATCCATTGTGATGTTTAGGTAGCAGAAACCCAGTTATGAAATCGTTCTACCCTAATTCTCGGGCCCTGATGATCCATTTGCGCTTCTGATTACAGCTATTTCCTTAACCTGAAGATGGGAGATGAAACGGTTGATGGTATCGAAGCCAAGTACATCTCTGGTCTCAGCGCCGTAATGGTTGCCACAATCCATGAAGCCAAGGACAGAATATCTCAGATCGAGTACATCTTTTGTAGCCAGTTATTCCCAAACTTTCAATCCAAATCCAAAGCTTTCGAAAAGGTTTATTCCGAGGCTCGTCTAGCTGCTTGCGATGCCTCGAAAGAGAGAGAGAAAACTTTGTTATCCCAGATTGAGGAGCTTAAGCTAGAGAATCAACACGTTAAGTCTGAGAATCTTGCCTTGATCAAGGACAAAGAAAAGCTATCTGAAGAACTCGATACACTTGCTTCTATGCCTCTCAGGCTGAGGAGTCTAGAAGACTACATTGCTCATTTAAAATTGAAGTCGAAGAAAAGATCTGAGGAAGTTCAGAATAGCATAGAACTGCACACTAGTTTAGTCCAGGTGTTACAGGTTAAGGGTTCAGATGTGCTCAGCCAAGATGAGATAAATATGCTTCTTTCAGAAGTGAAGAGCCTTAAGATAAAGGCAGACTTTCTTCAAGAGGAACTTTCTAAGAAAACATTGGTGACAGAGAATCTGCTGAAGAAACTGGAGTATCTGTCTACAGAAGCCGCAGACAGCGAGATGAAGTTAAGCAGCCTTGAAGAAGAGAAACAAAGATTGACAACTAGGTTTCAGGTTTTTGAGGAGAATGTCGGTAGACTAGAAGAGCTGTTAAGTCAGAAAACTGATGAGCTTGAGGAAAGAAGGACGGATCTTGAGGTTTTGCAGGGTAAACTCAACTTGACAGAGAGGGAAATGCTGGAGTGTAAACAAAAGATTGCAGATCATGAGAAAGAAAAGACAGTGGTTATGGGGAAAGCAAAAGCTACCGGGGAAGAACTTGATGATATGCATATGCAGGTCAAACATGGAAGCTACTTGGCTGACTTAGAAGCTTTACGTTGCCAGAATGAAGAGAACTCATTTGAGTTAGCTATGGAGAAAAAGAAAAGAAAAGAAGCCTACAGTGCTTACAAAAAGCTGAAGTCCCAATATAATTTTCTCTGCAAAAGGTTCGGTCTTACTACTGACAGTGCTCTTCACCAAAGCGACCTTGAGGATGAGACTAACCAAATGGGACAACATGAGAGACCAGCCATCTCAAGTTGTAAGTATTAGCAGTCTCTGTCTCGACTACTTTTAACTTACAGCTCTCATGTTAAGTCATATGCTTCAGCTGCAGGTTTCTTGTTGGCATTAGTAAACTCATCCAGCTTTATTTTTCCTCTTTCTCTTACAGCTCTTGAAAGGAAACACCCAGAAGCAGACAAAGTGAGAATTGATACTGGCTCGAGTATCAACTGTGAGAAAAAGAGTATCATCAAAACGCTGCAGACACCTACTACTTCCATTTCACCCATTATGGGGTCTCCTGGTGCTAGAAGTGACCCTTCTGGTGCAAAATCTTTACAGCTGAGTGGATTAAAGCGTCCAGCTTCCATTTGGAGAGACACAAGGTCTCGCCAATCCCCTGGGGGCCATGATCCTCATGATGATTTTCTAGACACTCCCATTGAGAATATCAAAAGGGTCGCTGGGGAAGAAAAGGATGTTAACGATGTTGCTAAGAAAGATGATTCAGACGAGGAGACACAGGACATGGATCCCAAACCGAGTCCCTCAAGGCAGAGAATTCAAGTGACAGAGACAAGTAAAAAAGGTTTCAAGCATGTGGAATCTGTTAGGAGAAAATCTGAGAGGGAGAATTTGAAAGGGATAGAGTGTAAGCAATGCAAGAAATTCTATGATGCTGTTCTTCCTGATAATGAAGGAAATGGTAAGAGCTTGAGATGTGAGCATCATGAAGGTGTGTCGAGGCATCGTTACAAATACGCTCCTCCCATGACTCCTGAGGGATTTTGGAACATCGGGTTTGAATCCGAAATGTGATCTTCTGTATTTGACATTCTTTCGATGTTATGTGTGGTTCTTTGGATAGAAAGACTATACTAAAAGTTATTATCTGCTCTCTAGAAGAAATAAATAATTTTCTCACTTTAAAACCAGAAAAAAAAAGTGTTTCTCTGCTCTCTAGCATAAAAACGCAACTAAACTCTTATAATCAACAAAAACATATTTATGCTGCCTGCTACTGAGTACTTGCTTTGAATCTTCGCAGCCGTCTGAAGACTGAAGTCCATCCAACTATAACAATATAATGGTCATTGGATTATTTTTACGCATGAATACAATTGTAAAAGGTTATGTTTTACAACACAAAAACATCTAATTATTTCGAAAAATATCATGCGGCTTTAAGTTTTAACTTCACCCACTCTAGAAAAACGTGTGCATAAAATAAAATTGGTTTTAGTTCCTAAAAGTGTCGATCAATTATAAGAGACTTTAAGTATCCAATTCGTTCTATTATTCTATTAAGCTCTCATCCTTTAACTTTTTAGTTCTACTATTTAAAAAAAAAAAAAAAAAATTCTAATAGAAAACAACTTGGGGAAAAAACCCATGAAATGAATAACTTTGAAACTTTTGGGCCTGTACTATATAATTTATAAGGAACCTTAGGTGTCCAATTGAAAAACCAATCAGATAGGGGCCTCTTAAGTGTATATATATATATATATATATATTCATTACGCTATGAGACGCACAACAAAATCGACTTTCTGATTCCGATTCAATTCCTCCGATCGTTGGCCTCTCGTTTCCCTTTTGTCCGACTGGTTCCGACGGCTTTTGACCAGAAATCGACGCAGGTGAAAAGATCGCTATTTTTTCCTTTGTCAATTGTCTGTGAATTTTAATTTTATTATTTTCATCTGCTTCCGAGCCGATTGATTGTTGTAACCTAGGTTTTCCTTCCCCCTGCAATTTTTCTTTTCTCGCTCTTAGTGGATTCTGGGATTTTGTAGGTTAATTTCTGAGGCTTGATTTTTGAGATTTCTAGATTTGTTTTTCCACCACTAGTTGCCTTCGTCTTGATATCCTAGGCGTTTGATATATATGATTTTGCTTTTGCTACTTCGATGGAATCCAGGACGATAATGCGCCTTAAGTATTTGCTTTTATTGAATCCTATTAGAAGAATATGTTTGCTCTTGCATTTTTCTTGCATCGCAGTATCTTTAAGAATTTGAGGGGAGCTTAAAGTGGTTTCTAAATAGTTTGAGAGCTTATCTGTTGAACAGTGACATCCATATAAACTTGGCTCGTTGGCAATGGAAAAGGGAGCACCTCCTAGCATCTTTGTGAATGATGGGTCGTTCATGGAAAGATTCAGACAGCTTCAGCAGGAGAAAGATAAAGAGAAGGACAAGGTTGCCCATGTAGAGGATTCTAAGCCTTTGAAGATAATATCTGGGATTTCAAATCCTAGGCCTTCTGTTAATAAAAGTTCCATTGGATTAAAGACTAATGATGCCCAGAAGAAAGGTGGTAAGCTTGCTTTCAGCTTGAAACAAAAGTCTAAGCTTCTTGCACCTCCTGTAAAGCTTGGTACAGAAGATGATGAGGATGAGGAGGATACGAACTGTGATCAAGGCTTTGGATCTACAAAACGTCAAAAGTTAGAGCAGGGAGACACGCCTGTAAAGTCAACGAAACTGTCAGATGTTGGTAATGGCTGTTTATATAAATATCTGTGTTTGATTGGGTCTTTGTAGAAGTCTCCGTGATGGTTCCATATTCTCGTAAGGGGTTTTCTGTTCCATTTACTAAGTGGTCCAGGAGGGTTATGAAAAATTATGTCATAGGTTGTCATAAGATGTCAAGAGTCCCATGTTCCTGTTAGTGTATGTCTTTATTGGTGAAGCTGCATTTTTTTCTCTGAGATGGAGAGGGAAAAACAGTCTGGAGATTTAATTGTCTACTTAAAATGCAGTTTCCTTAACCAACAATCCAATTGCTGGAAAGATTTGGAATATCTACCACGCCTGCTACAAGAGTGATTTGCATTCGTTGTTCATGGACTCGGTATTAATCAGTTTTATAAGTGATGTGCAGCACCACCTTCACCCAGTGATCCTACTGTGAAGAAAGTTGCTGATAAACTAGCAAGCTTTGTTGCTAAGCATGGAAGGCCATTTGAGCATATTACACGGCAAAAGAATCCTGGGGATACTCCATTTAAGTATGTAATTCATTGCTTTTGGAGCATTTACAGTTTAACGTTTCTGGATTATCTCTTTTATACCCTACTAAGTTGGTTCTTGGGTTTTCTTGGGGGTTTGTTGACCTTATGTATCTTGTATCCTGTTTCATAACCAGATTTCTTTTTGACGAGAGCTGTGCGGACTACAAGTACTATCAATTCAGGCTCTCCGAAGAGGAAAAGTCTATTTCACAAACTAAGGAATCTGGTGTCCTTCACAGCAGTAAGTGTTACATCCTTTGTCTTTATCTAGACCCAAAGTCATGCAACTGGTTTTCTTTGTTTTTATCTATTAATTTATTTATCAGAACATGTTTAGCTAAGCATGTGCAGCGAAGTTGTCTCATTTCTTTTTTCGGAACAAATTCTAGAATTTCTTATAATATGAATTTATATATGCTCTATAGTATGTGGTATAATGTGAAGCTGCTTTTTCGGCTACCATATCTTGGTGTATTCTTAATGCCTGTTTCCTTCGTTTTATCTTTCCAGGTGATGCAGGCCCACGGACGTCCACAACAGCAACCACTTCGCAAAAGCCAGCTCAACAACGAACAGGTTATCAGATCCCTGCTTCAGCTCTCTATGATCCTGAGGAACCTGGAGCTTCCTCTAGATCTTCTCAGGCATCAATCACAAGACCTAGCAACAGTATGTCAGTTAGCCTTTTATCTGTCTAGGTTTTCTCTTATCATTGGCATCTAGCTTTGATTGTGGGTTACATGTGTCTACGTTTTGCAGGTGACTCCTTTAGTGCGCGGAAGGCTGCAGACCCTATTTCAATGATGGAGTTTTACATGAAGAAGGCTGCCCAAGAAGAGAAGATGAGACGTCCTAGGCAGTCAAAAGATGAAATGCCTCCGCCAGCTTCACTTCAAGGCCCGTCCGGTGAGAATGAATCCTATTGCTAATTCTGGTTTTAGGCAGCTGTAATGTCTTATCGCTCAACCACGTTTGATTTCAGCAACACCCTCCACAGACCCTGGAAAGAGAGGTCATCACATGGGTGATTATATCCCACTAGAGGAGCTAGATAAGTTCCTCGCAAAGTGTAACGATGCAGCTGCACAAAAAGCCACAAAGGAGGCAGCTGAGAAGGCCAAGATCCAAGCAGATAATGTTGGGCATAAGCTCTTGTCAAAAATGGGTTGGAAAGAAGGTGCTTACTTGCCTCGCTCTATCTGTAAACTTGTGCCCTTGTTTCTTTCTGTATCTTGTGCCTATATGGAGACAAGGAGCTTAGCAAATTGGGGGAGTGGATTACAGGTGAAGGTATAGGAAGCTCCAGAAAGGGTATGGCAGACCCTATAATGGCAGGCGATATAAAGACAAACAACTTGGGAGTTGGGGCTTCTGCTCCAGGAGAGGTTAAGCCTGAGGATGATATATACGAGCAGTACAAGAAGCGAATGATGCTGGGTTACAAACACAGACCCAATCCACTGGTACTTGTGCCCATCTTTAGGTCCATGCTTTTGTAATGGCACTTCTCTACTCACCTTTTGTCTCGATTGTTCGACAGGGAAATCCCAGGAAGGCATATTATTAAGGGATCACTCAACATGCTGCGCACATTCATGAGCTATCTCCCCACCCCAGCTTCGGCTGAGCTTATTTTGCTATTGAAAATAATGTTTCAAGTTTTTAGATTGCTGATAAATTGAAGTGTTGGTATGGATTGGATTTGCGTTCTTCTTCCTCTAAGAAAATTCCAGTGTGCAAATAGAGCCCTATCAAATGTGATACAGTGGATCTGTTATTGGAAATGACTCAGATTTCGATTTGATTCTCATATCTTTATTAATGTTTTGGAAGTCTGGGACATAACACACTAAACAGCGTATTTATTAGAGTGAAAGGTAAAAAAGAAAGAAAGATGATAGGTCGGTCCTAGATTCCTAGTTAATGACATCGCAGGGAGGGAAATTAGCAGAGCATCTCTGAGGAAGCTGAAGAGCCATGGAGCGGTCAATGCCCGAGAGTGGAGGTCCATTGGCGAGAAGGCAAAGACAAGGACGACCAAGTGTGACAATGGCAGAGCAACACGACTCAGTCGGTGGGACCGGGCTGAAAGGAGCCACAGCTGCTCTACACGGTATAAGCTGCACCAGCGCCGAAAAGAATGTTCTGCTGCATCCTCCCACTTCTTCCTCCGGTAACATCGGTGGAGGTGGTTGCTGGTCTTCTTGCTGTGCTGTGACTATGGTAAGAACGGTTATGGTCATGAGCAGCGCCATTGCTAACCCAACTCTAATAGCTTTCATCATCATGTAAACAGAAATGGTAATGAGATGATGCATGATGCAACGAGATAATGCGTCTTTATATACATACTATGAAGGAGCCATGTCATGCCGTTTCATACCTCTCCCCTACCTCACAACCAAACAGCCTCACGACTACTCCGTGTGTTTTCCCTCTCTTTAGAGCTTGTAACCTTTGATCAAGCTCACAAAATTTACAACATTCGTTTACCGAAAAAAACTTGCCGTGGTAGCCGGTAGGTATGATGTCAAAAGAAAAGTGATATGGTATGATCTAAAAAATAGTTCCGATTGGTATTATTTTATTGGTTTGATAGTAAATATGTAAAAGAAATGTTTTAGTATTATAAAACAATTATAATAATTACAACTACAACAAGTAATAATCGATCCGATTGGTGACAAAAAAGAAAGTGATAAAAGAAAACGATAAGTCATTGTCCCAATTTAACTTATTATTATTTCACCTCAATGGTAAAAGATTACCAATTACAACCATCTTTTTTTTTTTTTGAAATAAACATTAAGCTTACCGCCTTAAATTAATTTGTTGGTGGTACAAAACATCTCTTCACTTCTTTCCTCTCTTTGAACCGTTTTTTTTTTCCTTTTGGTTGCCACGCCTTCTGCTAACCATCTAGGGTTGCTAAATGCAGATTCACTTGCTACCGAAGACACTTGCATTGCAAGTATATCCCTAGCCACTTGTGAGAGAACCGGAAACTTTGGACTGTTTCTCCTCCACCATGATAAAATATTGTAATCCGAACCTGTCATAAGTGTTGGATTCTCCACATTCTCTTTCAAGTACAAATACAACTCATTAGTCATTTCTTGAAATCCCGATTCTTTCACAAGCTCTTCGTAGAGGTTATCCATTCTTTCATAACCAATACCATTACCTAGAACCCTTCTATCAAAAACGTCACTTCCAACTTGCTCTTGTGACTGAGAAGATGTTCCTTGGGACTGACTAGTAGACGTTCCTTGAGTCTCACCACTACTAGATTTGCTCGCAAAGCTACTATACTCATCAAACAAACGCTTTAAGATATCCAAGACTGAATCATAAAGATGAATAGCCTTGACACTATCTTTACCAAAAAGCTTATCGAAACAAAGCTGACCAAACTTCATCTTCTTCCTTGGATCAAAGACACTTGCTACTATCAAAAGCTTATTCATTTCAATCTGTCCCCCAAAATGATCACAATACTTCTCTAATTTCAGAATCATAGCTAAGGCGTTGATCTTTAATTGTTCATCCTGACCTGGACTATTGCTTATTACACTAATGTTTCTAGTAATTGTTACAATCTCATTGTAGATCTTATGTGCAGTAATAGAAGTTGAAGCTGAAAGAATCAATGTGGATTTGTAAAATATGATAAGAAATTGAACCAACCTGTCAACTGCTTCCCAATCACCTTTAGATGGTGGTCTAATCCTCTTCTTCCCTTCAACATGTTCCAAAAAGTAGTTGTTATACTGCTTATCTTCAGCTTCCATCTTCTCAAATGCTAATCTGAACTTCAAGGCTTGTTCTAGCATGAGATAAGTGGAGTTCCATCTGGTCTTCACATCTAAAGGTAGACTTCCCCTTGTTATCTTCCCTGTTTCTACCCGAAACTCAAAGGACTGAAGTCTGTTTGTTGAAGACCTGACAAATTGAATACCATTACGAACAGCAGCCACACTTTCATCTACCTCTTGCAGTCCTTCCTTCACAATCAAGTTCAATATGTGCGTAGCACACCTTAAATGCAAAAATTCTCCTTGCAGAACCAATGCATCATCCCCAAGTTGCATGAATCCTTCCTTGAATCTCCTTAAACCTGAACCGTTTGCTGTGGCATTATCCACGGTGATGCAGAAGACTCTCTTGATATCCCACTCCGCTAGACACTCAAGTAGAACTTTAGAAATCGTTGCACCTTTATGATCACAAATATTCTTGAAACCTATGATCATCTTCCTTAACTGCCAATTAGCATCAATAAAATGGACTGTTATTACCATATAACTAGCTCCAGTATGAGGAGCAACCCATATATCAGTAGTCAATGACAATCTCTGCTTGTTCTTCCCAAGAATCCTCTTCATAGCTGCTTTTCTCTCAACATACATCGCTACAATTTCCTTTGTGCATGTTTTCCGGCAACGTGGCTTACACAGTTTAACCTTTGCTGAGAAATGCTTCCAAGCTAAACTCTCTACGAAAGCTAAGGGCAATTCTGCTAAAACGAGCATCTCATTTGTAGCTTCCCAAACTACATGATCAGCAACTTTACAGAAGCCCAGCTTCCCATCATCACCTTCAGGAGTTAAGACGGTTTGACTTTTTTTCTACATTAGATTGATGCCATACCTTAAATGCCTTGCAGCCATCTATGTGTTTCTTCAGATTGGATGTGCCAGACTTGGTTGGACAACTCATTTCTTTCCCACAATAATGACAAGTACATTTGTCGAAATTGTTTTTGAGTCTTGTGAAGTGTTCCCAAACCGAAGATCTTGTCTTCTTCCTTGACCCTAAACCTGAACCACTCGTTCCTGCATCGTCTTTCCTCTTGCTTTTATTCCCAGGACTTGGTGTGTTTGATGGTGTGTCAACATCATCGCCTTGTAGTTCATCTTCATCCATTGGAACTTTATCGTTTGCTTGATTATCACAAGACGCCATCTGCATCAAAATGAGAATACACATCAATATATAAAGAATCAAGAACAATTACAATACAATAATTAAACGAAAGCCAAAGATGAAACAGAATCGGACAATAAAAGAACAACGAAGAATCAAAAATAATTACAATACAATAACTGAAACGAAAGCCAAGATATTAGAGTATTGTTTTCTAGTGCTTCCAAAGGAGATGAAGACAATGCCAGTGAAGATGAAGGGAAATAACTAAGAAGATAACGACATGGAATGCAAGAAAAATACAAAATCATAAGCTCTCAGAATTAGAAATTGAATGACCAACACATATATGAAGAACCAATAATACAAGGCTATGAGCTATCAAAGCCACAATCAGACAATGAAATAACAAGACATGACTGAAAATCAACAAAATCATCCGAGCATCTCAGTCTCAAAATGAACCACATGAAATTAGAAATAAATACATCACCAACCCGAGATTAAATCGTAACAGTTAGGATAGGATCGAGTCATACCTCCGATTGAATCCTCGACGAGGCTGAAGATGGCGACGGAAGTGACTGGGCGAACTTAGATAGGAATTCCAGTTTGTATTTAGGGGTTTTGTTCTCGAGCCGATAAAGGGATTAAGGGTTGAGGTCCTTGAGGAGGTGAATCGACAAAGAACCCTAAAGGCTAAATGTATTAATTGATATGATTTCGGGTTTTCGGGTAACCGATCGGTTATCGGATATAACCCGGAACCGAACCGATACCCACGGGTATTCACTAGTAGGAACCATCGGGTAAATACGTTATATCCGAATCCGAACCCGAACCCTGTTTTTCGGGTCGGTTCCGGTTCGGGTATTCGGGTCTGGTTTTTAATCCCAGGCCTATAACCACCAATCAAACCCTTAATATGTTGTGGTCTGTGATTAATCGTCATCTAACGGGGTACCTTAATTGCAGATGATTTGCAATAAATTACGCATCTTTCCCGCGTGTTAGAAAAGCCCAGAGAAAGCCCAAGAAGCAAGGCCCAAAGAGAGGGGTTGGTCTGTCTGTCTGTCTGTCTCTCTCTCTCTCCTACTACTCAGCTCTAACACATAGGAGTCAGAAAATCATCAGCCGCCTCTTTCACTTCAACCCTCCTTAAACCTCATCTCTTTCCTACTCCGCCGCTCTCTCCGTCGTCGCCGCCGTCATCCCATTTCTCTTGTCCCCTCAAGGTAATTCCTTCAGATCCTCTACTAGTCCCTTTTTAGTAGTCTTGCTTAATGCTCTTTCTTCATCTCGCCGTTGATTTCATATCCGCGACTTTTTCCCCCTTTTTTGGATTCCTTTATCTCTGTTTCCATCAAATGAGTGATAAATTCAATCATTTTTGCATCGTTTCTGCATCTTTATTTGACCCTTTACTTTGCACTTCCTCTTAACCTGTTGCTGTGACTTCACTAGATAACCTTCTCTCTCTCTCTCTCCCGTTCCGTACGATAGGTGAAATGGCTGGGAAGTCGAACAAATCGAAGGCCAAGAGAGCGGCTCAGTCATCTGCCGCCAATTCCACTGCCTCCGCCCTTCAATCCGAAGCTCCTGCGGCTGCGGTTCCGGCTCCGGCTCCTGCGGCAGCAGCTGCTGCTCCTGCTCCCGATAATGGAACCGTCAATGCTGTTGACTCTGCCGTGCCTGAAGCCAATGAAACTCCTCCTCCACTTCCTAAGGCTGACGAAAGCGAATCGCAAGTAGCAAATAACGATGCCCAACCCAAGCAAGGTTAGCTCTTTTGCGTTTTCTAGGAAGCACCCGAATTATGTTGTATCTCAATTTGCTGTGTCTGATTTTCTTACTGTTTGATATGCTTGGCTTTCACAGGTGAACTTCGTCTTTATCCTGTGTCTGTCAAAACACAAAGTGGGGGTAAAATGGAGCTACAAGTGAGTTTGAATTTTCTCTTTTTTCCCTTATATACTATTGGTCGGTCTTAGAAAATCACGTATTTGTTTCGATTTTTTCAGGGATATTACTTCCTCTATTTATTTCTTGTATAGTATTACCTTTCATACTGAATGTCTGAATCTATTCAATGGATCTGTTTTTCAGTTGAACCCTGGAGACTCTGTGATGGATATAAGGCAGTTCCTCCTTGATGCCCCGGAGACATGCTATTTCACATGCTATGACTTATTGCTCCGCAGTAAGGATGGGGAGACTCACCATCTGGAAGATTACAATGAGATCTCTGAAGTAGCTGACATCACCATTGGTGGTTGCTCCTTGGAAATGGTTGCAGGTATGCTAAGACCATCTTTCTCGCACTTCTTTCAAGTTGAAACCATTGCTGGCGGTTGACTTGATATGTATCTTTCCACAGCATTATATGACGATAGATCTATCAGGGCTCATGTTCACCGTGCTAGAGATCTTCTGTCTCTTTCGACACTCCACTCTTCCCTTTCAACAACGCTTGCCTTGCAGTATGACGCTGCACTGAACAAAGTTCAGAATCCTGGAGGTTTCAGCTTTGAATCTTATTTCTTAATGGTGTTGATTTAATAGTCTTGGTTTCCATGCACTGTGAAGGGTATAATTTTGGCCTCTTTGTGAAACAGACAAACCAAAAACTAACGTCCCGGAGCTTGAATGTCTGGGTTTCATGGAAGATGTACCCGGCTCTCTCAGGAAGTTGATAAATTCTCCATCAGAAGAGATCAAGTGTGTGGAGAACATTATCTTCTCATCGTTCAATCCTCCTCCAAGCCACCGAAGGTATAAATCAGCTGCTTTTAACATTTGTAGAGGCTTAAGCTTACCATTTATGTTCTATCTCATGAATTCATTTGTGACAGGCTTGTGGGAGACTTAATTTATTTGGATGTTGTGACGCTGGAAGGTAACAAATACTGCATTACGGGTACCACAAAGACGTTTTACGTTAATTCTAGCTCAGGGAATATTCTGGATCCAAGGCCGAGTAAATCTGGGTTCGAAGCAGCTACTCTTATTGGATTATTGCAAAAACTTAGCTCTAAGTTCAAAAAAGGTGGGAACCAGTATATACGTGATTATTCTTAGTTTATTTATTACACTTTTGTTCAAAAAAGGTGGGAACCAGTTATCATTCAATTTGTTAATTATCTTTTTATTTTTTATAAACTTTAAAGCTTTCCGCGAAGTCATGGAAAAGAAAGCCTCTGCACATCCCTTTGAAAACGTTCAATCGCTTTTGCCACCACACTCATGGCTAAGATCATATCCGGTTCCCGGTGAGTTTGACTTTAATAATATTTGAGTCCATATCAACTTTGCAGACAGACTTGTTTGTTACAGTATACTTTTGCGTGCTGCACAGTAATTTTGTTTAGTAGCTTGGCTCTGTCCTTTGAGGACAGCTCAACTGGGTCTTCTAGAGGCTGTTCCTCCACATTTCCAGTTATAAGCACTGATAATGGTTCTGAGATGTTAACATGGTACCCAGAGGAGTAGCGGGGTTGAACGTTGAAAAAACCTGATTTAAAAGAAAGCTTTGCCTTGATCTTGGTTTCATAATATGTAATATATCCTTGAAACCCCTTTCTTGTCTGCGTCCCTTTGTGTCTCCATCTTAAGGTCCAACTTATATTTTCCTCTAGGCTATTCATTTTGAAATATTTTTGTCTAACTAATTTATAAAATAGTTCGTTGCCGAAGTTTTTACTTTTTTATTGACTGCAGACTCATTTTCTATTTTATATATAGAACATGCGCTCCTGCTTACAACTATTGATGTATGAGAAGATAAGTTCTTGTCGTATGTGGTTGATATACAAGGAAATTCAAAATTGATCAGCCTTTGCTCCTTATTTCCACAAAGATACAGTTAAAATATGATTTATTTCTATTATATCTGAGCATAGGCTCTTGTATCTGGCTCAGATCACAAGCGTGATGCTGCGAGAGCGGAAGAAGCACTGACCATTTCTTATGGTAGTGAGCTGATTGGTATGCAAAGAGATTGGAACGAAGAGTTGCAATCTTGCAGGGAGTTCCCTCACACTACTCCTCAGGAGAGGTACATGTGATTTTTTGGTAACATGAAATTTTTTATTTTGGAATTCTGTTCCTTTTGTAGATTGCTTCATATTGAAAATTTCCTTCTTTGCAGGATCTTACGTGACAGGGCTCTTTACAAAGTGTCTTCTGACTTTGTCGACGCAGCGCTTAACGGAGCCATTGGTGTAATCAGCCGATGTATACCACCCATAAATCCAACTGATCCAGAGTGTCTGCACATGTCAGTGTTAATCCTTTGGCCTTTGTTGTTGATTCTCTGTTGTCAACTCGTATGTTTTATTTGTTTTAGCTCATTGTTGCCATGAATTTTTTTTCAGTTGAATAATTCTCCTTTTGCTAAAACATGGCAAAATGACTTGGATCGTTTAGATGTTTACAGTTTGTGTTTTGCATCAGCGTCTCAATTTTCAACACTTGTTATTGTTCCTCTGTCGCAGGTATGTGCACAACAATATCTTTTTCAGTTTTGCTGTTGATGCCGACATTGAACAGCTATCCAAGAAACGTCCATCAAGTAGTCTTTCGGTAGCTGAGAAAGTGTCCTCATCTGAAAAGGTTCCATGCACAGATGGAACCTGCGACGGAGAAAATGATGCAGAGCTTAACAGCTGTAATGAGGCGCCTCTTGTTGAAAATGAGCAGGCGACGTATGCCTCTGCAAACAATGACTTGAAAGGCACAAAGTTATATCAAGAAGCGGATGTCCCAGGGTTATATAATCTGGCTATGGCCATTATTGATTACAGAGGTCATAGGGTTGTTGCTCAGGTTTGTACTAATACTGGAACTGCCAAGTCCTTTTTCTTGAGATTATCTGTATCTTGCTTGTGTTTATTTTAATAGCTTGCAATGTGTTTCATGTGTTTTTTTAGAGTGTTCTACCAGGCATCCTTCAAGGGGATAAATCAGATGCACTTTTGTATGGTTCAGTCGATAATGGCAAGAAAATATGCTGGAATGAAGATTTTCATGCTAAGGTAACTCCCTAACTGGATATAGTCTGTCTTGCTGTTGGATTTTGTAGGCATTAGTGTGATAGCTCTAGTACTGATCCATCTGTACAATATTATTATATATCTTTATCTTATATTATAAGACCGCGTTTGTCCTAGCAGAACTCTTTATTCCCGATTTATTCCTTCTTCAGGTGCTAGAGGCTGCAAAGCTTCTTCACATAAAGGAACATGCTGTTATTGATGCTTCCGAAAATGTCTTCAAGTTAGCTGCACCAGTAGAGTGCAAGGGCATTGTTGGGAGTGATAACAGGCATTATCTTTTGGACTTGATGAGAGTGACGCCTCGTGATGCCAATTATACGGGCCCAGAGTCACGCTTTTGTGTCCTAAGACCAGAACTGATCACATCATTTTGCCAGGTACATATAATTTACTCTTTAGAATCATATTCACTTGAGTTTTCCTTTGACAATATATTTTCATTATGAAGGCCGAATCTGTGGAAAAATCAAAATGTAAAACCAAGACTGATGAAGGGACGGATATTGTTTCTGATCCTTCTGATGTTAGTGTTGATACTTCTAAAATTGGTGATGAATTGACCCATGGAGAGGAAAACGGGGCTTCAACTTCTGATCAGGTATGTGTGTTCCCTCCTTGATTCTATTAAAAATGTGTGTAAGCTTATTTAGTACTGGTTGACTTTTATAATTCATGTGGGGTTTGTATGTTTGTCAAGTGAAAAACAGACAGCCAAAATACCAAGTAGGATCGGCCCTGTAACAATGATGGAAATAACTATTACACTTATATTAGACCAATACTGAATATTTTCTGTGCTAATGCAAATGAACTTGGTGGTTCAATCCTCTAATTTTTTTTGCGTTGAGATTCTTTTCCCATCCTTGCTTGCTAATGCTGAATGGAACTGCACCTGATTTAAAGAAAATTGTAATTGCTGATATCTGTGAGTTTTCTGCAGAACACTGTTACAAAAGAGCAAAATACCACCGCGCAAGATTCTGCAGCTGGATCTTCTGAAATTTCCAAATCATGTGATGAAATAGTATTTAACCCCAATGTCTTCACTGACTTCACATTAGGTGGCACACAAGAGGTATGCTATGTTGCTTATAGGTGATTTGTTGTCGGATCATTTCGAAATATTTATTTAACTGATTGGATGTTCTTTTTTTTTTTTTGGGTTAACCAGGAGATAGCTGCTGATGAAGAAAATGTGAAGAAAGTTAGCTCATACCTTGTGGATGTGGTACTTCCAAAATTCATAGAAGATCTTTGCACTCTTGAAGTTTCCCCAATGGATGGTCAGACTTTGACTGAAGCACTCCACGCTCATGGTGTTAATGTTCGTTACATTGGAAGAGTAAGTTCATAACCTGTCATTATAATTTTATTAGATATCTCTAGCTTGACTTTATTAACAATGGTTGTACATGACCAGGTTGCTAATGGGGTGAAGCATTTGCCACATTTGTGGGATCTTTGTCTGAATGAGATTACAGGCAGATCAGCAAAGCACATTCTCAAGGTAATTATTTTTATTGTAAAATTCATACTACAAATAAGCATGGTCGAATGGTGTCAAAAATAAAAACAAAAAAGCATGGTCGAACAAGAGTAATAGTCTCAGTGGACAAGCTCTTAGTAGGTTATATAATTTCCTTTTCCTGCAAGTTTTTTTTTCAAGTTATTGAAAGTTTTTATATGGATATGCAGGACATTCTAAGAGATATAGAGGATCACGATATTGGAGCAGCAGTCTCCCATTTCCTCAATTGTTTCTTTGGAAACTATCAAGCTGCTGGGGGAAAAGCTAGCACCAACAGCTTGCATGCTAAAAATCAAAAGAAGGTTCGTGTGCAGTATCAGAGTTTGTCTATCTATAGTTCCATATTTGTTCATCTTGGGTTATGCTATTTCCGTTCTTTGGAGCAGGCTATAAAGTTTCATGAAACAAATCATACTTATTGTTTCTGATTGGTATAAGGTGCAATACTGACCCTTGACTTTGGACAGGATCAAACTATCACCAAGAAGGGTCAAGGAAGAGGGAAAGGAAAAGCTTCTGCAAAGAAAAGTCTTTCATCGTATATGATGGTTGACTCCAACAATCTATGGTCTGATATTCAGGAATTTGCCAAAGCCAAGTATGAGGTATTCTGTTTATACATTATCTGAATCAAATAATCAATGATTACATTAAGCTTATTTTATTGATTGGCTATAGGAAGAGTTGTCACCCTTCTGACTTCTGAGTCAGTTACATGTTTGTTTTACCTACTATAAGCACCTGAAGCTAATGTGAGTTTATTTTCAGTTCGAGTTGCCCGAGCTGTCAAGAACTACAGCTAAAAAAATATATGTTCTTCGTAACCTTTGCCAAAAGGTAATAATAGACACATATCTTGTTTCTTCAAAATTTAGTTACCAATGCTAGTTATTATTGTTATTAATCGTTAATTTTCTGTTAATAGGTTGGTATCAGTGTTGCTGCTCGCAAATATGATTTTGGTGCCACCTCGCCTTTTGATATGTCAGATATATTGGATCTTCGGCCTGTAATTAAGCATTCTGTCCCTGTATGCTCTGAGGCTAAAGATCTCGTTGAGATGGGGAAGGTCCAACTGGCTGAGGTAGCTTTGCTATTTCACATTAGCTAATCTATCTGTGGTTACACTTTGTTGTGTGCATCTACGCTGTTACATCATTCTTGGTAGTAGTCATACTTCTGTGTTGCTATTTGGGTGCAGTCATCTATTAATATGCTTCTTGTTTTAGTTTCCGCCTGTTACATCATGAAGGTTCCTAGTCTTACTCAAATGAATAATCTCTTGTAGGGCATGCTTAGTGAATCATACACGTTTTTTTCAGAGGCGTTTTCAATACTTCAACAGGTAAGTGGTCCGTTTATGCATCTTCGACTGTCCAAATATTTTAACACCAAAGTTGCTCATCATATTCATTTGATTCCAGGTGACTGGTCCAATGCACAGGGAAGTTGCAAACTGCTGCAGGTAATGTTTCCACTTGCTGATGTTCCACCGATCATCATCTATTTGTGTTTGATTTATGCTATTGTCTATGGACTTCCGTTTTAGTTGCCTTAAGATTTTGTTTTCCTTCGCTATTTAGGTACCTGGCCATGGTTTTGTACCATGCAGGAGATATGGCTGGGGCCATAATGCAGCAACACAAGGAACTAATCATAAATGAGCGATGCCTTGGTTTGGACCATCCTGATACTGCTCACAGGTATCAACTATTTTCCTTTCATTTTATTACTGTAACTTGATCTGAGCTGGAAACTGATGAAATTTCAGCATTTGACTTGCTTCAAATATTCTGGACGAGACATATTCTAGTATCCTAAAGACACGTGGGCTTTAAACAAGCCTGCTACTGAATTTAGCTAAAGTGAATGTAGTTCCTCTTCCTCAATTCATAGAAGTAGGACTCCAGTTTATTGACATTTCGAAGTCAGGACTTGCAGTGCGCTCCTATTATTTTCTCTGGTTTGATATATGTTACTTACTTGGGGTATCTGAACTGCAGCTATGGCAATATGGCTCTATTCTACCATGGACTTAATCAGACAGAACTTGCTCTACAGAACATGGGCCGGGCTTTGCTATTACTTGGCCTTTCATCTGGCCCCGATCATCCAGATGTTGCAGCCACATTTATCAATGTTGCCATGATGTATCAAGATATGGGCAAAATGGACACAGCTCTACGTTATCTTCAAGAGGCTTTGAAGAAAAATGAGAGACTTCTTGGCCCTGAACACATTCAGACTGCAGTATGCTACCACGCTCTTGCCATTGCATTCAACTGTATGGGCGCATTCAAGCTCTCACACCAGGTATCACAACTTCTATAAGGCTTTTGAATCCTCTATTTTGTCTCATCTTTTGAAGCAACTGTTTTTTTCTGGTCAGCATGAGAAGAAAACCTATGATATACTTGTCAAACAATTGGGAGAGGATGATTCCAGGACAAAAGACTCTCTAAACTGGATGAAGACGTTTAAGATGCGTGAGCTTCAGGTTTGTGCAAGGATGATGACTGAGGAATACCTCTTTGTTTATGTATACGTTTTTATATTTCTCAGATTTCTGATTGGGTTTTGCATCAGATGAATGCACAAAAGCAGAAAGGACAGGCAGCCAACGCGGCCAACACGCAAAAGGCTATCGATCTCTTGAAGGTATCTTTCGTGCAGCTTTAGTTTTTGGCGTATTTTTGCTGAAAAATCACAAAATTGTTTATAGATGATGTTGTAGAGTTGATAAGACATTTTTGTATAATTAGACTATCTACCCAAATATTAATGAAATCGTTTTCCTGATTGGTATGCAACAGGCACATCCAGACCTAATACATGCGTTCCAAAACGCAGCAGCTACTGGGAGGTCTAATGCACTGAACGCAGCTGTCCTCGGGGAGGCTCAACCTCGGGGAAGAGGTTTCGATGAAAGAGCGGCTCGTGCTGCAGCTGAAGTTAGGAAGAAAGCAGCTGCTAAGGGGCTACTGGTTCGTCCTCATGGTGGTGTTCCAGTTCAAGCTATGCCACCGCTCTCTCAACTTCAAAACATGATCAATCCAGGAACCGCAGATTCTTCTGAGAAAAGTGGGGAAAATGGGGAGGCAAAGGTAGAAGAGAAGAAAGAATCCACCGAAAACGGGAAAACAGCGAAAATGGGTCCTGCAGGATTAGGTGCCGGTTTAACATCTTTGGATAGGAAGAAGCAAAAAGCCAAAAAGTAAAAGTAAAAGTAGGAGCTTTGAAGGAAAATGGTGCCCAAAAGAAACTGCACGATTCTAAGTAGTGGAGTTGGTTTTGTCTGTTGAAGTCGATAACCACTTTTGCTGATTTCATTGCAGGAGAAGACGACTTTTTGTACCGTAAGCTTTGTTTTGTTCCCATTATGTTTCAACGATTTGGGCAAGTCCCCCTTTCCAGCTTTGTCTGGTTTTTTCTTTTCTTTTCTTTTTTTCCCTCACTTTTATGCGGATGTAATTTTATCCCACAAAAAACTTCATTGATTTCTAGTAAACAAGAATAAGCTCACAAATTTGCGCTTTGACTTAACATTTGGACTTGGCTTCTTATTTCACAGGTCTAATACATTAAACTCTTTCAACCGTTAACTTTTGATCCTAATGTTGATTGATTTATTAGTTAAGGGACGCAGAAATATAAACACATGTATCAACTCTACCCTACGGAAAACTTGCTCAGCATTCTCATTCCGGAATTGGATGATGGGAAAAAGAGAATACACACTTTGAATCGTGCAACAGTCTTTGCTACACTTTAAAACGGGCCGAACCCATTCGGCCCATTACACTAGCCTATGGATTATTCTACTCTAGTAAGCCTAAATTTGAGGCCTTGGTTAGGCCCAATTATCAACAGAGCTGAGGAGACGACGGCTAGTGGATAATGTTGATACTTGATGTTTTGATGATACCACAACACCTTCTTCTTCTTCCCCATAGATACCTTTAATTCTCTCCTTCACTCTCTTCAACAATGGCTACTTTCCTCACAGCTGTTGTTTCAATCAAACCTACTGTCTTTTCATTCCAGTCCGAATCCTTCACTTCTTTGCAGACGCAGACCAATGTATTCGCCCCAAAACCCTTTCCATCTCTCGCCGGAACCATCTCCATCTCCCTTCCACGGAGCTCTAGGATGA
This sequence comes from Kernera saxatilis, assembly GCA_900406395.1. Taxonomy (NCBI): domain Eukaryota; kingdom Viridiplantae; phylum Streptophyta; class Magnoliopsida; order Brassicales; family Brassicaceae; genus Kernera; species Kernera saxatilis. The sequence continues at coordinate 71,477 of OVAY01000018.1, forward strand.
GATTCATTCCTCATGCGGTGATGGAGACGGAAGAAAAACCCGCTTTGGACCCTAATTTGGAATCCTCCAGGCGTGTCTACATCGGCAACATACCCAGAACGGTGGATAATGAGCAGCTCACCAAAATCGTTGAAGAACACGGTGCCGTTGAAAAAGTTCAGGTTTTTGTTCCTACATATCTTCTTTTACCATAGTTGGTTAGTTAGTTTATCATCAAGATTTGTGATTTTGAAGTTCTTTGGGGTTGATTTTTCATCAGGTGATGTATGATAAGTATTCTGGACGAAGCCGTCGATTTGGATTCGCTACAATGAAATCAGTTGAAGATGCCAATGCTGTGATTGAGAAATTAAATGGCAGTGTGAGTTTTGAATCCCTATTTCTTCTTTTCATTCACCATCTTTAGGTTCTGAAGAAATGACAAAGCTTGTTTTGCTTACTCAGACCATTGAAGGGCGTGAGGTAAAGGTTAACATAACAGAGAAACCTATAGCATCATCTCCTGATTTGTCACTGCTTCAATCCGAAGATTCCGCATTTGTAGATAGCCCTTACAAAGTGTATGTAGGAAATCTAGCAAAGACTGTTACAAAAGAGATGCTTGAGAATTTGTTCTCAGAGAAAGGGAAAGTAGTAAGTGCCAAGGTTTCAAGAGTGCCCGGAACTTCGAAATCCACGGGGTTTGGATTTGTAACGTTTTCGTCAGAAGAAGATGTGGAAGCTGCCATTTTGGCTCTCAACAATTCTGTAAGTGTTGTCAACTATTTCATGACTTCATCTTCACTTATAAGTTATAAATATAGAGTGTGCCAAATCTTTTTTCCTTATTTTGAGGATTAAACTTGCAGTTGCTGGAAGGACAGAAGATTCGGGTGAATAAGGCCTAGTGTAATACGAGCCTTTGGTATCATAAGAAGGTGAAACGAATCGGTTTTGAGGAGTTTGTAATGCAAACATTTAGAGCATAGTATCATCTTGTATTCATTCTAATGAAAGCATTTAGTTTATTTAATTCTGATTTCTATGCAGCATTGATAGAAAGGATAAGCTGCCCAATTGCGGCCAACACGCCGGAATGCTAAGCTATTGAGTTTTTAACATTGATGCAAAAATAGAGAAAACACACAAACTTGTACCCAAAAAAAAAACCTGAAATGGGGAAGAGAAGGAACTCCTCTGAGAAGTGTCATATGCGGTTTGGTTACATATAAATTATCCTTCCGAGTTAAATCTAAACTAAATCGAGTAAATTATTTGATCTGATGATGTGGTCCGTATGTATTTTATGTGTCACTCTTTAACGAAAAAGTAGACCATGTTTTGACAAGTTGACCGAAATTATTTTATTTGGAATCATTTTCGTAAAGATGAGTTTTTGAAATGAATCTATGGTTTTAATTTTCTCTAAAAATAAAGCGATTTCGAAAGAAAACAAAAAAACCAAAAACTTTTTTTTTTTTAATAAGCCAGAGGTTTTCTTAGTCATTTTTTTTTCTTTATCAACCAATAGCCTTTTGTTTAAATAATTTTAATAATCTTTTTACCTATTTTCACGCTATAAAACTTGACGATTTGTTACTAAAATCAGTCAAGGCAGAGATGAAATGAGATAAGATGCGATGCTTAGCTTGCAGTGTGCATCTCCGTTCTTCTTCTCCGGCCAAAATCGGAGCACCTCAACGACTCCATCTCCCGCGGCCGCCGACTTCGCCGCTTCTCCTTCAACCCTAATCTCTCGCCGCCTTATCCTTCTCCGTCATGCTCACAGTTCCTGGGACAATCTTTCCCTCAGAGGTAACTCTCCTCTTTCTCTTATCTTCTCTTCTTTTCCCGCAAAATCCAAAATCAATTCCTAATCTCTCTCTCTCTCTCTCTCTCTGAACGATAGACCATGATCGTCCTCTAACTAAAGCCGGGCAAGCAGATGCTGCCAAAGTTGCTCAAATCCTCTCCGCACTTGGTTGGCTTCCCCAACTCATTCTCTCAAGGTCTTCCTTCCCAAAGCCTAAGTTGCTCAATTTCAGTTTGTTTTGGTGATTGAGAAACCGTTCGTGTGTTCACAGCGACGCGACTCGCACTAGAGAGACACTGAAGTCAATGCAGGCGCAAGTGGATGGGTTCATGGAGGCAAATGTACATTTCATCCCCAGCTTTTACTCCATTGCTGCTATGGACGGCCAGACCGCCGAGCATCTTCAACACATTGTTTCCAAATATTCAACACCTGACATCACAACCGTCATGTTCGTTACTTAGTTTCTCATCACTCTTTGTTTGCTTTCTTCATCTTCCTCATCTTCCTTGTGCTGTGTTATCATTTCTTTATCTGATTAATGATGATACACAGGTGTATGGGGCATAATAAGGGTTGGGAAGAAGCAGCCTCCATGCTCTCTGGAGCTTCCGTTAAGTTGAAAACATGCAATGCTGCGTTGCTTCAGGCTTTTGGCAACTCCTGGGAAGAGGTTTAGACTATCCTTTTTCAGATTAACATTACATTCCGATAATGCTTGAGTTCGCCTTTTCTTTGAATTTCTTGGGATCACAGGCTTTTGCACTGGCTGGACCTGGCGGATGGAAACTTGAGGGTGTAGTGGCTCCAGATACCAGCATCTGTGTGTAAGAGACTGGAACTATCCGAAGCTTCAAAAGTTTTATCTTTTTCCCATGGGTGGTTTCTCATCTACGCTTGCAACTTTTGCTACTACACAATATATAAAATGTTGAAAAGTTTCATTATTGTGTGCATTTCTCATGTTAAGTAGTTAAGCTCAGTTTTTAGCTGCTGATGATGAAGCAAGGCAAGAGCAGATTGCATCTCTTTATCGGATGTTTTGCCTTATGTAAGACCCCTGCATCAGGGATATGTTCAATTGCAATCATATTATTATTTGAATAAATTGGAAATTTTGCATTTTACTTAAATTACTTTTTCCATTGGTGAGTCAATTTATTCATGCTACCATACACTTGTAACTTTCATCCTCAGAGATTCCATGGGTTATTGTGTCTTGGAGGCTCAATGTTTTTTAGGGCTTTCCATACAACACTGTTGCATTTAAACCCTGACCCAAAGCCGATCTGCCAAACCTTATCTCCTCTTTTCATCTTCGCCTTGTGTTCCAAGTAAGCTAGCTCGTACCATATGCTGCTGCTCGACGTATTCCCAAAACGTTCTAATGTCCGCCTTGATGCCTCCATATGCTCTTCCGTTAACTTGAGATCCTTCTGAATCTCATCAAGTACTTTCTTACTCGATGCTAATACACATATATGCTCAAAAGAAGGCTCAAGACGGCCAAGGGTTGTGATGTTTGCTTTCAGTGCACGGCGAGCAACTTCCATCACATCTCTAGATACATAGAGTCCTTGTTTCCCTTCTCTGTCTTCCCTCAACTCCATGCTCTTGTAACTTGTGTCCTCCATGCCTTTATGGGTTCTTACTAGCTGTTTCATTTCACCATTTATAATATCATCATTTAAAACAGATATCAGAGCAAGAGCAAACCAGACTGTTTCTTTGTTATTATCACCTGCATAAGTTGGTATTTGGATCGCCATCTATCGATACGCCGACTAGAGAGCATAATTGCAGCTGCTCCCATTCGAAAGAAACAATTTGGTGGAAGCAACGTGATTTCATTTCCTGAGTACCAAGTGAAGCTCACAATCTCTGTGCTCACCACCAAGGCGTATGAACCTTGATGAGCGTTCAAAAGATCTTTGGCCAAATCAATGGCTATGATTCCGGCGCCACATCCCATACCACCAAGATTGTAGCTCTCCGTGTTATGCCTCAGCTTGTAATGGTTAATCACCATGGCTGATAGAGAAGGCGTCGTGTTGAGGACTCCGCAGTTGAGCACCAGGATCTTGATATGCTTCACGTTGATTTTGGTCGCTGCAAGAAGTGCATCGATTGCTCCAAAGATTACCATTGCTGCTTCTTCACGGCCATCACGAAGATTGACCTTGTGACCAGGCTTGAACACCACTCTTGGCATGTAGCTCTCCTCTCCTATGCCTGATTGATCCAGCACTTTTCTTTGAAGCTCGATGGAAGTCTCGTTGAAGTTACCAGACTTCATTGCCAGGTCAATGAAGTCGCTTTTCGTGATCTGTACAGTTTACATCCACAAAACAACAATGAGAAGAAGGAGAAAGAAAGAGAATAAAGATGGAGAGGTAAGAGACATGACCTTGAGATAATCAGGTGGGCGGTAACAGGAGAAATCGAGAAGGAAAACTGAGGAAGGAGTAAGGAAATGATACAGGAAAAGGAGGAAGAAGATTGATAAAGGAAAAGCCAAGATTGGGAGAAATCTAGAAACAAAGATGAAGAGAAGGAGAAGAGGAGGAAGGAAGAAGCTAAAAGTTTGGGAAAGAGAGAGAAGGTATATGTATCCATGCTTCACGTATTTCAAATTCACAGATCCGAGGAAATCAGGAAGGCCCTTGCGTGACTTTGACTCAACTCCACCATTCATCATCTTTGTTGCTTCTTTTTCCATTTTGCTAAGCATCAAAAGCTTGTGGTCTCTGTTTAAATAATCTAATAAATGTGCCAATGTAACAGAAAGATGGCTTCTTTGGTGCATGTCACCGTTGAAGTAGCATGTTTTGCTGCATCATTCAGTTCGTGTGGTGTAACTAAACCAAAGCTCGGTTCATATAGTTACCAGTTTCTGACCAAAGTAAGCCCCAATTCTCCATACAAATTTGATACAATAAAGTTGAATAAACAATATAATCAACCTCTCGAGGCTTACTCGTTCTTAGAATTGAAAGTTCATGATCTTTAGATCCACGGTGTCTTGAAATGTTCAAAAGGATTATCCTCAGAATTTTGATGTTTCATCTCTGTTTAAACTACATTTAGATATGAGATTCAACCCATTACAGATAACCATAACATTCAACACAAATTGTACAGCACATTTCAAACCATATCTCATCTTAACCTCACCAACTCTCACTAATGAAAACTTCTAAAGACTAAAAGTAAACCAACAGATCTCTACATGTATTATTACTCGGACCAAAACTTCACAAAGGCTGTCAGGAAAGATTTAAGAACTGCCAAAAGGGGATTTGTTTCTTCTCCTGCCATATTAGTTTGCCCTTTCCACGATTCCCTGCAAAGAAAAAAGAAAAGAAGGTGAGGCATGAAACCTCTGGAGAACCAAACACAATACCAACAATCCCACAGCACAACCGAGACTTGGGAGTTTGTTTACTCACGGTTTAATTCTGTTTAATGTTGCAATGTTTCCTTTCTGAGAGCTGGAACTATCCGAAGCATCAAGCTTCCCTTTTTCTATGGTTGCCTTCTCTACACCTGCGATTTCACTCTTGGCATGGCTACTCATAGTGTCCACTTTTGCTATGTCGTTCTTACAACTGCCAGACTGTTTCACAATTTCAAAGGTTGCAGTTTCATAGTTACACTCAGTTTTTAGGAGCAATCAACTAACAGCTTTGCATATATGCAGTTTCACCCTAATGCTCGCAGTCTTGAGTATTGACTTCCAAGACAGCTAAAAAGATTCAAGAGATTGACTATTCTATCATCAAGGTTCTTCTACCACAATCATGAAATGATATATCCTAAACTCAAACGGGAAGAGTTAGGAGATGTTCACAAAGAAGTCCTGCAGCTAACTTAACTAAATTAGGACAACCTGCTGAACACAAATAATTTTCTTGCATTGACACCATGAAGAAAATAGATAAAACAAACATATACTTGGCAAAGCTAACCTCAGTGCCAGATGTTGGCATTTTCTGTTCAGTTGTCAAAGTTCCATTACTAAATTCCTTAGTCTCATGGATGTTGCCAATCACAGCATTCACAACCATCGTCCCTTTAGTATCAGCACATTCCACATCTCTTGAAGCAGAATTTACAATTTTCTCTTCAACTTTCTTTTCCATAGGGACAGAAGTATGATTTGGCATTTGACCACCAATGACTTCTGTCCCCTGTTCTGCAGGTTCAGCAGAAGCGGATGAAGAAATCTCTCCAAGATCAACAAAAGTGATGGTGCTGGTATCAGTTTCCACCTTTGCCTCATTTCCTTTCCCACCCTCACAAAATTTATCCAACTCACTAGGCTGTGCATCCGAGGACTCCATTGTTGAAGTCATAGATCTTAATGGAAATGTCTCAACAACTGTTTCTGCCGGCAAATCAGTTGTGCCTAATGTATTCTTCGTCATGTTCATTACTTCGGTCATCGCTGCTCCAGCATCATCCACTCTTTCGTCATTGTTTACAGGTTTTGTGCCTTCTGATTCAATGAAAGGTATTTCCTCAAATCCTCCGTCTTTGTTATCCACCTCGAGTTCTTTATCCTGAGGTTTGGAGGCACATATTGTCTGCACTCTATCATGCAGCCCTGCATCATGCTTGGTATCATTCTCTTCACCGGAAGATGCTGCAAACTGAGTCCTGGATATGTCAGTAGAGCCCACTGACTCATGTACGAGCAGCTCTACGTCTTCTTTGGATAGTTGATTTCCGTTCACTTCCCTGTACTTCAATATATCAGATCCTCTGTCTTCCAAGGCAGCCTGGCTCCCGTTAATGTTTACCCCATTTTCAGGTGACTTCGTCTCCCCAGCCTCGGAAGAAAGATGATGACTTTGATCTGATGCAGAATGGAATCCGTCTGGGGACAGAGATAAAGGGGGCACAGGATCCATCAGGACTGAACTTGACAGACTTTGATCTTGCAAATGGCCAGGGCCTTTTCCCTCAAGAATCAAGTCACCAGCACCAAGGATTCTATTTTCTTGGATTATTTCTCTGACAATCTCCCTTATGGTGTAGAAAGATCCACCCACCTCCTTGTGTGTGAGGCTAAGTGAAGGGAAACTCCCATTGTTTAGGTTTTGATGCCTGAAAATGATCACCAATTAACATCTTTAATTGGATATAAAAAGAAAATCGAGATTCTGGCTAAGGGAAAGGAATTAGGTTCATACTTCTTTATAAAAGATTCCACAAGTGCCTTTCTCTCCTCTTTGGGAATCCGATTACGCGTCCTCTTGCCTAAAGAATCGTGGGGCTTAGCTAGAGCAAATATTTGCCCAGCGCAAGTAGTCTTTAGAGAGTGCATGTTCTCTCTTTGTTGTATCCTGTCGCAAAACAGCTAAAGAGAAGTCAGAAGCAGACAAGCACTCAAAAACATTACAAGTTTACCATCAAATAAACGAAATCCTTGAGACAGATCCGTTTAGTTCATCATTTCCAAATAGGAACTGTTAATCTAGCAGACACCACAAAGGAGACATTCAATCCAGAGAACATTACAAATATACGAAGCGAAATTCTTAACACATTAAAGAGAGAGGACAGTAGAATTGTTCAAATAGCAAAATCTCAATTGACAAAGACGAAGAGAAGAGAAAGAATTTGTAGGGTTTACCTGCAACCGCGAGAAAGAGAGAGAGAGATTAGTATTCACGAGTCATCCTTGCCAACGTACTAAAACCCTACACAGTCACACAGAACACTGTCTGAATGTTGGGAGGCGCAAGCGGGAATTTCGGTAATTATTTCGACTTTCGGGGCAAAATCGTTATTTCCTTCTTTCTATATTTGCAGTTTGATCTCATTGTAAAATTTCAAGCTGTTTTCATACCCACAAGAGTTTTCTAATCAATTTTCACCCTCACCGATTTCACATTTTCTTATTTTCAGTTTGACCACTTTCTGCCCAGAATACTTTTTAATCAATTTAGACCCTCGCTGATCACATGGTGAAAGAATGTAATTAAATAGAACAAAGATTTAAAGTCTTATGTAATATACTATACTTGAACGTAGTACAACTAACTTCATGTTTTTCGCTATAAACATAACTTTATGTATTACCAACATAAAGCATTTTATTGTTACTAGTAAGCAAGTGGGTACATTCACAGAGTCAAAAGGATGCTCTCGACTCTCAAACCTCTGCCTCAGAACAAGTCTCCAAGAACTGGATTAGTTTCAAGCGTTCATCCTCCAACAGCTCAGGGTCTTCGCTGGTTAGTCTCTCCCGGGTTGCACCATCCACACTCGTTGGATCATCCACTACCTGTTTTCATTACACAACAGCATTAAAGCATCAACTCTTTCATCAAAAACTTGTTCAACTCTATGTTTACAGTCAGAGACATTTTTACTTTTGCGTAATTATTGGTATGGCCGTCTTTGTTAGGTCCTGTAAGCGGCTCGAACTCATTGTATGTCCATTCACCATCTATGATGTACTTATATTCAAACTGTCCTTCCTGCGTTTCAGAATTGTAGTGGTGGTCGGAAAATGATAACAAAAGCGGACGCTAAGCTTTCCAGTTCACTAAGCAAACTCACAGGCAATTCTCTCTTTAGGGTCCAGAATCCTGTTCCCTTGTCCAGCGTCAGAGGTAACCTCTGTATAAAGGCGAGAAAATGGTGGAAAACAGAACAAAGGACTTATATTATATATATACTCCCAAATAGTTCTGTGCAATCATAAGCCAATAGTTTCTATGCAACACTCATATCTTCCATTTCTTATCAAAGAGGTCTTTATTTTGCATAGCAATGAGAAATGCGCATCCTAACATTAAAGCTTATATGAAACACCACATTTTTTAGAGCAAGGCGTCGTAAAGTTTTATTTGCTTTAAAAATAAAGTAAAATATATTCACCTGTCCCCATCCAATGTCAAGGCCAGAAATTTCTACTGTGGAGAACCCCTTGTCTTTCAGTGTCAGAGTAACAATCTTCTTCTTGAGTCCTGTAAGCTTTTATGTCCATATATACCCGGAAACAATAATCAGGAATCAAGGAACTAAGCAAAAATTGTTCTAACTTATGCTAATCAATGAAACTGAGAAGCTACAAACATATGTGTTAGCACTCTGAAATTTAAAGAATTGACTCACAATATCAATTGTTGCATTTCTGATAGCATCCAGCTTCGGAAAGCACGATCGTTTGCTCTGCAATAATTTACAAAAATGGTTGTGTACACCAGTATTACGTGTGCCCTCTTTAAATAAGATGTCTAGATACTAGACTATATAATGAACTAACCCAAGATTTTGTCTTTTGAGTGCTACTTTCTAAGTATATATATTACTACAAAATGTGACCCAACTGATTTAGAATTCTAGCTGTCATAATCATCAATTCCTAGGAGAAGAAAATCCCCAAATATCCTCACATAATATAACAGGTAGTAACACTAGTTGAAAATATAGGTATCAAGAAAATCATGTGTAGAAAACAGAAACCAGAAGTACATTAGCATCTTACCATAAGTAATTTATGAGCTTCCATAAGTTTATAGCCTTGCACCCAGAACATGTATGTCAACTGTAATTGAAATCAATACCCCTTCTCAGTATTAGTCAGCAAAAGGTCAACACTTGTTCATTCCTTCATTAGTCAACCAATGAAGCACGATAAATATAACAACAACTGTTTGGCAACAGTCTTAAATTTCTTCCAACAGAACTGAAACATTGTTTCATTATTGGAAAGCAACGCAATTACGCTCATGGAAGACTCACATCACAATGAACAATGTGCTACAGATAGAAAGAAAGGGAAAATGAGAAGAGCACAGTAACATGTTTCTGCAACATACCGCAACAGCAGGAGCCCTTCCCATTCCAGCAGTGCAGTGCACGTATGTAACTCCGCCATTTCGCTTAACAGCTTTGTACAGTGTACTAACCACGGCAGGAAGCCGCATTCTCAAATCAAATGCATCAAAGTCTCTGTTACATCAAAGATTACAATATGTCACGCCCTAGGTTGTGACTTGTGAGTGAGTGTGTTCATGGTGAATTTTCTACCTCATAGGTTTCTCCTGAAGTCTATATAAGCAATAAGAAAGGTATTGAAATGGAAGCATATGTCTGTATAAATGGAAATGAAAATCATGGCTCGTTGATTTTATCAAGTCCTTACCTTATTTCACAGCGAATATGCTGAATATCACCACATTTCTTAGCATATGCTTGAATGCTGCTTATATCTACTCCAAAATATCTGGAATTATTGGTCAAGGCACTATGCAGATCATTCTTCTTCACTCAAACCGAAGGAAACTGAAGAAAATCATAAGCATGAACAGAAAAAAGGGCTTTGGAAGGATACTCCAAGTCCGGATCTTGTTGCAAGCAAAATATGGTTTTGACCCCAATTTTACGGAGCTTGTCAACATCTTCAGGGGTCTAGCAATTAAGGAATGCAGACAGTAAGAACACCAAGAAAGTAAAGACATTTCCAAAAAATAATCTTTTGACAGAAGGATGTAAAGAAAACCTGCAAGCACGATCCAACAATTAAATCTGGACGAATAAAGTTGTAGTTCATTCCTAGTTCGTGTCTGTAGGTCAAAACTGAAATGAAAACACATAGTCATTTGGGATTAAGCAGAATAAGAAAGAAGGGTATTCCAATACAAACTTGTATTTTGTGATGGACAAAAACTAATCTAGATGAACGAGGAAAACAACACTAGAACAGAATCTAAGGAACCAAAATTAAATATTCTAATATCAGAGACTTGTGCTTTGTTCTTCAAACTGACCACTCCAGTATCCAACTGGTAGACAAGCATATATAAGTATAATCTATAGTTCTATACTTACCAGCACCCATAGCTTGAGTCATGTCTTGGCTATATTCATCAGATTTTTCTTCCTTCTTTGAAACACCACTCATCTCTGAGCTGGATTTTGAATCTGATACCGCCTATACTCAAAGCATTTCCACAAGTTTCAAACATAGCAAGCAACACATAAATTATAATATATTAGAAAAAAAAGAATCTAGTCAAACATTCTCTGACCATTTACCTGTAAAATAAGTCGAGATTTGGGATCATTGGCTTTGATCGGCAGCTGCAAAAGAGTTTCCAGAAAGTAAGAAAATTGATAATTATTCTTTTTAATCAAGAGAGTATAAATCGGTGATACCAGCATCTTCAAAGAAGACGGACAAGGATCTCTTTGATTGCCCCCGAAGCCCAACAATGGTGAGACTGAGGATCTGAAATAAGTGATGATCAACACACGACACACAAAATCAAATCGAATCAAAGAACACAAATCAAAAAACAGGGAAAGATAAATTTCTGAAAGCAAGAAGAAGAGACCTGAAAGCAAGAAGAAGAGACCTGGGAAGATTCTGAAGACAATTCATGTTAGAGAATGTAGAAAAATATCAGAGTGGAAGAAAATGAAGCTTGCTCACTCAGTCCCAAGTTGGACAATAAAGATCTGTGGTAAGTATATAATTTCAATTCAGGTCCAAAACTGTTGCGAGTGTGTGAGTGTGTGACTCTGAGGATCGCGACAAGGAAAATTGGGACCCCACGCTCGGGAATGCAATCACTTTTGTTTTGTTTCGTACGTAAAGGGACAATACTATAAAAAAAAAGCTCCAAGTTTTTATTTTAATCAAAAAACACCCTCTTACAAAAAAAAATTTGTGGGTCCACAAAATCTGAATGTGTATTAATTCGTGTGCCACATCACCACCGTTTAAGTTTTGTTTTGCATCCTCTTTAGAGCTAGACGTTTGGATATTCGGATCGGATTCGGATCGGATATTTCGGATTTCGGATATTTTGGTTTTAGAGAATTGGTACCGATCGGGTATTTTGAAATCTCGGTTTGGATTCGGTTCGGTTCCGGTTCGGATTCGGGTAGGGTTCGGATACCCGAAATTATGGGAAAAATTATAAATTTGATTAAATTTAGATATTTCTTTTCAAAAAGTGTTAACTGTTTTTGATATTTTTTCGCAAAGAAAGAGCTAATAGGACCACTCGCGTGACGTCATCGTGTCTCTTATTGCTACCGACCAACCTACATGTGGGGCTTTCAAGTTGACGATGAAACTCCAATTTACGTGCAAAGAAGTTTTCTCTTCACTGTAACTTATTAACCCTTAATTTTTTCAACTTTTTCACCAGAGGTAGATCAATAATGCAATCAAAGTCTATTCAAGACGCCAAACACAGCATAACGAATCTAACTCCAGAATCAAAAGAGTTATTGTCAGACAAGATCAGAATAATGCGTGCGAGGAAAAAAAAAAAACAGCAACAAAGTTTTGAAAAAAAAAACCAGAAAAAAAGTTTCATGGATTTACATAATCTTTCTATAGGTCCAAGTTCCACCTATTATGATCCTCAGTAGGGGTGGAGGAATCTCCAAAAAGACTAATCTTTGGTCTTCTTTGATCTTTTCCCATTGGTAACCCCCAAAACGAATCTGAGTTCTCGAAGAAAACGTATGCAACAACGACTGATGCCATGAACAAGCAAAACAGCAGTGCATAAATCTGCCACTCTGCACATCAACACGCATAGATATGAGTGAGAGAGATATATATATATATAAATAAAGGTATAAGTAACAATCCTATTGGCAAAGAGAGAGATATAAGAGAGAAGGAGAGAGAGAGAGATCAGTAACAAACCTTTCCACTCTTTTGGTACACTGAGTTTGGTCACCATCTCACCCCATTCGCTCGATGTTGTCAGCATAACCCTAATCCCCAAGTTAACAAAGAACCAATTAGATAGATAAATGCTATTCTAAATTTCAATAATTGAGACTTAAGGGTTTTGATTATCATTATCTTTTTCAATTGTTCAACCATACCTTTCACTAGGGCAGAACTCAAGTGAGGCAATGGTTTGACCAAGATGTAGCCTCTTACTGTAGTGGTAGATTTCCATTGTCTTAACTTCAGCAACAGACACATCTCCATCTTTGCCTCCCCTAAAAATAAGGTGCAAAATATGATGCTTTGACCTTTGTACAATCAAAACCATGAAAGCAATAGCCAGTCAGGGATGAAGAAACACTCACAAAGCAATATATTTGCCATCCAAGCTCACTGCCATTGTTGAAGCACTCTTCTTTGACAGCTTCTTGAACCCAAGCTTCTTCCATGTACTAATGTCATAAACATTGACCACGGGAATATCACCTGATTCAATTGTTTAAACTTTCATATATTGTTCTGAATTTAAAACACTAGTGATGCCTGTAATAGTTTACTCGAGAGTTGCTATATTATATACCTCTCTGAGCAGCACAAAACAGAAAAGGTTTTGTTCCATCTTTAGAGAACCGGCACAGTTCAATATTTTCATCCTGCAAACATGATGGTATCAAAATCAGGATATATCAGAAGAAATGTATATATGAATTATACAGGTGTTACAAACATTCAGATGAAAACATATATTGGGGGTTTCTAAAAGAAATGCCCATCTAAACAAAAGACAAACACAGGTCAAAGATATCCCAGAATTATGTTTCTCAAAAGAAAACCAGGGACAATTCATCCTTCATGCAGATTTTATTTAAGATATATGAGTTTTGAAATATAGGCATCAAAATGCAAACTTTAAGTCTCACTATCACATACCCCACTACGTTCCAAAGTTGACAAAGGAAAACCATCTTCTGCTTTCCATATTCTAGCTGATCCATCAGTTGATGTTGTAGCTAAGAATTCTGAGTCAAGACTACAACAAAAGATGCAGATATGAGAGAGATGCACACAATCGGCTTTGTTTCACAATCTCCATTAACTTCTATTTGTGTTGCATGACCGAAGTCCCAAATCTTTACCAAAAACCTCTTTTTTTACTAGCTCAATTATGCTTTAAATTGAAAAGAATATAAAAGGAGGGATGATGGGAGAGAAGATATCGGTCGTTACCTAAAATCCATATCCCGGATGGATTTGTGTGCCTTTGGCTCATCCAAAATTACGCGTAGGTTTGGCCACTCCATAATTCTGAGACATCCATCCTGGAAATATCTTGTAGAAAGTAAGCTACAACAAAAATTGTCCCAACAATGAAAGAAAAAAGCCCTTATAAAGCAGTTTTGGTCACTCCTTACCACTCCCCCAACAGCTAATTTAGACCCATCAAAGCTGAAGGCCATACACTTTTGTAGTCCAGCATTTTGGAGAGGAAGGAGTTCTTTGGCTAAGATCGTAACAACCATTGCTCCTCCAACAATCTCAAACAACCTAAAAACCAAACAAATTATATTTACCATCTAGATCGTAAACAAAATTTGTATAGACAATGAGGCAGATAGTGTCCAAGATGGTGGAAGTCAATTTCAATACTCTAGTATGCATGAAATAGATGGAATAGTTAAGTTGCAAAAGATGGATGCAAGAAAGGGAATCTAGATTTTATACAAGGACCAAAACTAGAAAGAGACCAATAATTATAAATGGCACTAAGATGCACCGCAATCTCCAACAAAAGTATATGCACATATATAATAAACCAAACCTAAAACACAATAAATTGAGGAATCACTACAAACACTTCTACATCAGCAAACATTGGGGGTTGAATATAGTATTACAAGTCTCATGTAATAAAAGAAGTAATATGATGTTCAGTTTTATTCATTTGATGTCTAGATCTCAAGACAAGATCGAGAAGCTATCCTAGGTTTAACAATACCAGCTCAACGAATTTAGAAACATTGTATCAGAGGGGAGCACGAGAATGTCTTTTCATCATGATTTGTGGAGGTAAAAGCAATGGAGAAACTTACTTGCAACCACCTTTGGAGGTTGAGCACACAAAATAATCTCCACCAGGATGCACTGAGATTGCCACAGGATCACCATCACTCTCCTTAAGCGTATGTATTGCCTTTGATCAGAGAAGAAAGGAAAAGGTTGTTTTGGTTTCATTAGTCAACCCAGTAAATACCAAAAGAAAAGGTTCCTGCTTTCTCAGAATTAGCAGAAAACAACTTGAAAATAGGTCAGTGTGAACAAGAAAAACCCTAGATTTTCATCCATGATCCAGAAGAACCCAAATTTCTCAGTCCCAAAAAAAACAACCTAGATTTCACCAAAAATCCAATAAGACTAGACTAATTTCAAAATCAATGGTGTAAGAAGAATTACCAAGGGGGAGGAGGAGAGAGAAGTAGTGAGGGGATCGAAAGAGAAGATGCTAAGGAGAGCAGGAGAAGATGAGCCACGGCGTTTGGCAGCTTTGGCGATAATGGCCCAGTTTACTTTCTTCGGGCGACGAATCCATGATCCGCACACAACATGCCCACTTTCACGACTCGCTTCTTCAATCTCCATTCGATTGATGGTTGATTGAATTTATTCCTTGGCTCTACACAAATCTGAATGATAATAACTCTTCTCACCAATTCGGATCCTTATATTTATAAAGAAATTTGGTTTTTTTTTTTTTGGGTTTCCAGAGTAGATGAGGAAAACAGAAAGTAAAACAAAAACAAAAGAGGAGTTGACTTTGCAAATTGGACAGAAAGATTTAGTTGGGTATTTTAATGGGATTGCAAAATCTCAGATTTGACAAAAGAAGAAACAAAGGGAGATTTGCGCTGTAGTTTGAGATAATTACAGAAGTCAAAGGACGGTGTAGGAAAGGATATTCCTTTGATCCTTGTTCCGATGCCGAATTTAATACAACTACGGTCACATCGTGCTTCCGCCATCTATACCACACTTGCCATTGTTGTTAAAAAATAATAGGAAAAAACCTGAATACAAGTAACGAATTTGTCAAAAAAAACAAAAATTAAAAGAATATTGAATGTTGGGAATATTTAGCAGATTTTTTTCAAATTCTCAATCCACAAAAGTTATTGGGCTTATTCTCACCTGAGCCCAGAGCTCTCTACCCTTTCTTTCCGGTTCCGGATAGTAACAATGTAAATCTTCGGTTCTCCACTCAAACCAAGCATCTGGTTTCTCGGTTCAGTAGCGGTTACTGGTTTTTCGATCCGAGCCGGAATCTGAACACTCTTGTTCGCCACGAGGATCGTTCGTGCCGTCGCTGCGATCTGACCACAATTAAAGTTTTTTTTCCATTTCATCGTCGTCTCTCTCCCATTTGGGATTCCCGGACCCCTCTCTCTCTCCAAGTGCTGTCATGGTGCTTCCGCTCCTCCGGCACGCAGCGATCGCCCGCACTTCTTCACTTCTCCGAGCTCGTCTTCTCGCTCCTGCCTCCGGATTCCATACTCGGTACGCTTGTTCTCTTCACGCGTCTTCTCTCTCTCTCTCAGTCCCGCCTCTTTCCAAGTGTTGATGTTGCTATTCCATCTGTGATCTTTGGCAATTCAATGACGACCTGGTCTCTCAGTTCGATTTCATTTTTTTTTCGGCAATCCTCCATTGACTTTTAGGAGTTCTTATTGCGTATTGTATAGTGATGTTTAAGAGTTTAATTTGGACGATAACAATTTTTTGTGTAGAAAGAATGCCAATCTGTTTTTGTTGGAACCAATTAAACTATTTTGCGAGAGGAAACTTGCATTTACTGTTATTCGCATTGAAGAACAAGTGAGTGTCCTTCCAGTGTTGCTTAATTCCAATAACCTTGAGCTAGATAATCTTCTTGTTTGTTGGGTACTGCCTGCCAAGTTTCTGAATATATGGAAGATGGGTTTTCCATTGTGTTCTTTAAGCTCAAACGCTTAGAGCTGGTAAATAATTGTTTGTTTGAAAAGAATACTCTGGCTCACTCCCTCGGTGATTGGTTGTTCCGTGTCCACTTTGTTTCCTCCTTTGTGGACAGCACAGTGAGCACAATAGATTGTTGTGTAGACTTCCCTATTTAGCTAGCATTGGGTTCTAAAACCATTACTACTGAAAGCAATCAGCCTAGCCGTATTTTCTTCAAACAGTTTAATCAGCCTAGCTTTTTGTTCATGATGAGTAGATTGCAATGAGGCATTGATAGATGTTAAATTACCAGCTCCAAGAACATAGGAATGGATTTCTCTGCTCGATCTTCTTTTTGTTGTGTTGCGTGACAGTTGTTATATTTCTGTTCATGGAAGCGAAAACTGGTGTGATTTCTTTGGGTTTCCAATTCATTTGACCATGAACTCTCTGATTCAGCTTTTCTAATGGACTATACTACTTGGACGACAAGATTAGTAGCAGTAATGGTGTGAGGTATGTGTTCCATACCACAAATCATTTTAATTGGTGATGGGTGCAAAAAAGGTTTACCCAAATTGTTGTACAATTAATACTAATGTTAAGAACGGCATGAACAGTCTAGTCCAGTTCCTGTTTTATCCTTTTCTCTAGGGATCTATCCTGTACATTTTTCTTTTAAGATCTCTTTTTATTTGTTAGAGGAGGTGTTTGAGTTTATCGATACAATGATGGCTTCTCTTTCCTGGAAACTGAGGACGAGATTTTATTCATTTAGAAACTAGGGCGATTGTAGGCACTCAAGGTTTAAGATTATATTTGAACAGAGTTTAAGATGGTTACATTATTCATTTCCTATGTGTTATTCATAGCTCACTAATATCCACTGAACTCGTTTTTGTTAACAATTTGAGTGAATATGATTTTGTCCTTTCTCAGATTTGGTCTGATCTACATTTTCAGGTCTGCCTCGTTAGACATGATTACAAGAATGGATAATATTCCTCCAAAGTTCATTGTAAGTTTTACTGTTTTTTCCCCTTATTTTCATCTATTCCTGTTTCTCACATACATTGTTTTCTTGTAGCTGCGATTTGGCGTGCAAAACTTTTCATCTACAGGTATTCATAGATTGTTATATGGAATAAAGATCTTCATAAATGAGTCTACAAATAAATTCCACTTTTGAATTACTTAACCAGTCGATATCTGGCAAATGTATAATTGTTTTACCCATAAAAATAACCATGACACAAAGATTAAGTGCGTCATAAGAGTAATTAAAGGCAACTTTCCATAACACTCTTTTCTCTGAAGTTTGTACTTCCATCTTACATTTAAATCTAGCGACAGAAGATGCAATGGATTATACAATTCTTCTGTTAATTTTATTTGTCTTTGGGTTGTAGGACCCACACAACAGACGGTTCTTACAATGCCAGCCTTGTCTCCTACAATGGTTAGGAAATGGGACTTCAAATCTTGTAAAGATATTTTAGCCTCCCTGCGAGAAGTCATTGTTTTATGTTTGTTGGGATTTTGCAGAGTCATGGAAATATTGCGAAATGGAAGAAGAAAGAAGGGGACAAGGTGGGGTTTTTCTTATTTTTGGTTGATAAAACTTCATTCAGCTTGTATGATGTTATTTAAGAATAATTATTATACAAGAATGATAATTTGATGACTTAGCTGACAAAGAAAATATAGAATGTGGAGTTTCTAAGTAACTGGTTTGACTTATGGTTCTTCCTGACAGGTAGAGGTGGGCGATGTACTATGTGAGATAGAGACAGACAAAGCCACTGTAGAACTTGAGAGTCAAGAAGAAGGGTAATTCTGGAAAGCTGGTTCATGATTTCGTGTGTTTTAATTTCTGTTTCTCTATTCCATCCCTTGGTAATTTACATATTTGCCTTGTTATAAGTATATGCAAATCTCAATTGGCTTACAATGAAGCATGGTTCTGTAGGTTTCTGGCCAAGATTTTAGTAACAGAAGGATCAAAGGATATTCCTGTTAATGCACCGATTGCAATAATGGTAAGTACAATGGCTGTCTTATTCATTTAAAGAAACCAAGTATGATCTCGCAACAGGTGATGCAGGCATTGACCTATGCTCATTAGGAGTTCTTTTTTCTTTAACCAACATTCAATCTTCGTACTGTTTCTTCTTCTAAAGATTATCTTATGTCATACTGAGTTCTCATTTCATGTCCCCTACATGATATTTCGTATTTTTAGTCAGCATCTTGCTACATAAGTTTTGATGGATAAAAGTTTAATCTTATCTTATTTACTTGTAATCAAGGTTGAGGAGGAAGATGACATTCAAAACGTTCCTGCTACCGTAGAAGGTGGACGAGTTGGTAAAGAGGAAACATCAGCTCATCAAGATATGAAACCTGAAGGAAGCACACAACAAAGAGGTTCCATTCAGCCTGATGCATCAGATCTTCCCCCACATGTTGTCTTAGAAATGCCAGCACTTTCTCCCACAATGGTATGAAATTTCATATTTTGTGCTAGCTTGTTTTGGATGAGAATTTCTATCCTGATACACAAAGTCATTTATTTGTTTATTGATATGCAGAACCAAGGTAACATTGCCAAATGGTGGAAAAAAGAGGGTGACAAGGTTAGTTTCTGGTGACCCAAGACTGAAGAGTAAATAGGCATTGTAATTTCATCACAAGGAATCAGGTGTTATGCACTTCCCTGTATTGATTTTTCTCGTTTCCTTGTCAACAGATTGAAGTGGGTGATGTCATAGGTGAGATCGAGACTGACAAAGCCACTCTGGAATTTGAAAGCCTTGAAGAGGGGTATACTAAACATCTTGCGTCTTATTCCTATAAGCAATCACTTGGAGCATAAACAATATATATTTTTCTAGGCAGCCTGGTGATGTTCATAATCTGTGGATATTGCTATTTTTTTGTTTTTAAGTTTAAAAGAAAATGTTGGTTGCAAAAGTTAGGTCAAATCTTGTTCAAGTGTTCTCCCTTGAAATGGTAGTGTCCTATGGTTTAAAGATTGATTTCATATTTCCTAGTTTAGGTATGAGCCACCGCTTCCTCAATAAAAGAACTGCTGCATTCGTGATGAGTGATCTTCTATTAATAGGTAGTATAACTTGATGGATGAATTTTGGTGTAGGTACTTGGCTAAGATTCTAATTCCTGAAGGTTCCAAGGATGTGGCTGTCGGAAAGCCGATTGCACTTATAGTAAGTCTTTTAGTTCAAAAGTACATTGACTGAATTCTTGATGTCAGAAAACTGTTTTAGTACTGGCATATTAAATCCAACTGTTTTACTAGCCTCTATGTAATGCACATTTTTTGCATAAATTGGTATGTGCTCTTCTAGTTCCATGCTACGTTATGTATTGCCTGAAGTAAAGTTATGCCTGCACACAAAATCTTTGAAAATACAATTGCTTATACATTGAGGGATATTAGAGGTTAATCCTTCTTCTGTGTAGGTTGAAGATGCTGAAAGTATTGAAGCCATCAAGTCTTCTTCCGCAGGTGGCTCTGAGGTTGAGACAGAAAAACAAGCCCCTCACGGTGTCGTAGATAAATCCGGAGGGAAGAAAGCTGGCTTCACAAAGATCAGTCCTGCAGCAAAGCTATTGATTTTAGAACAAGGATTGGAGGCATCATCAATTGAGGCCTCGGGTCCCTACGGTACATTACTGAAATCAGACGTTGTTGCCGCAATTGCTTCTGGAAAAACATCTAAAATATCCGCGTCTACGGAGAAGAAACAGCCATCAAAGGAGAACCTGTCTAAATCCTCTTCCATATCGCTGCCTGAATCAAAGTCTTCTGTGACACAGTCAGATAATTATGAAGATTTTCCCAATAGTCAAATTCGCAAGGTAATTAACATTTTTTCCTGTTGAAGCATTCCTTCCTATGGAAACGAGGTGATAAGGTCGTTTTGACTTCATTGTACAATATGCTGGCTTGTTCAAAGGCTTCTATGGCAGTCTGAAGAAGTTCAGAAGATGCCATCAAAAAGCCAGATTTACATGTTTGAATTCTTTTGATTGGGAGGGTTTAGCTGAAATAAGTACCTAACGTGTGTTGTTTTGAGTTGATAAATTCGTAGTCAAGGTTGACCTTTAGTTATATGGTTACATTCTGCATGCTATGGAACGGTTCATTTGATACAGCCATGGAATTGCACGAGGAGAGGTTGCAAAAACTTTTGGTTGCAACTCCCTTGATCTGTATTCTTTGAGATGATGGCTATATCAATGGGTGTCAGTAGCTTTTGTCTAATCTACAACTAGTCACTACTGATAGTGGATAGAAAATGTTCCATCACTCGAGGGGAACATACTTTCAGCATTGAAGTTTGCTACTAGGATCATAATGAAATCCTGACTTCTCTTTGACTTTTCCCACTTGTTGACAGATTATAGCTAAACGTTTACTGGAATCAAAACAGAAGATACCCCATTTGTATTTATCATCAGGTTGGTAATTCACAAACTTTGTATTTTCTTTATGTATTTTATTTGCTGTTTAAGCATTTGAGTGTTCCTGCAGATGTTGTCTTGGATCCTCTTCTTGCATTTAGAAAAGAACTTCAAGGTTTGTAGACTGCTCCTTATCCCACTTCCTTGTATTTGTTGACAATTTGAGAGGCTGAGATTGAACTGTGGTTTCATGATCTACAGAAAACCATGGTGTTAAAGTGTCGGTCAATGACATAGTTATTAAAGCAGTGGCAGTCGCACTGAGGAATGTACGACAAGCTAATGGTGAGAAATTATATTCTCCTCGTAAATGATGCTATTACAAGTAAATGGTTTATTCCCAATCCTATTGATGAGCTAGATTAAAACCTTAGTTCGTCCTTTCTAAGGCAATGCGGCATCCATGTTGGAATAATAGCCATCTGCCTCCGCTGAGAATATTTAGTAAAGATGTTTTGAGATAGTAGGACTGGTAATGAATTTTAGAATGCGGTTTTAGTTGTTACGAGTAGGATATTTTTCACTTTGAGCTTGTTGTAATGATCTGTGGATTGCAATCATGTGGTTGGCGTCTCTCCTTGTGCTTGCTTAAACCTTCTTTTTGGTTGTTTAAAGTGCTTTGTCTTAATATCTGGCAGCTTTCTGGGATGCTGAGAAAGGAGATATTGTTATGTGCGAGGATGTTGACATATCAATTGCAGTTGCAACTGAGAAGGTACACTCTTGTGTTGGCTTTTCCGATTACTTGAATAGTTAATCCCTCATTATCTTGGCATGTGTTGCAGGGCTTAATGACTCCAATTATCAGGAATGCAGACCAAAAATCAATTTCTGCTATTTCCTTAGAGGTAGTTTCATTTTCTCTGAATATGCCAGGCTATAGAGTACACTTGTTTGATCAGTTCTTACCATATGTCATGAGCTGCTTATCACTAGTTATAAAATTGATTTGTGGAGTAGGTTAAGGAGCTGGCACAAAAGGCGCGATCTGGAAAGCTTGCTCCTCATGAGTTTCAAGGAGGGACATTCAGGTATTCATCATTTTGAGTTCTTAATCATCGTCTGGAATTATGTGAAACTTTCCCTACTTACTTCACAACCACTCTTTATCGTTCTACAGCATTTCAAATCTCGGAATGTATCCTGTGGACCAATTTTGCGCAATCATTAACCCCCCTCAGGTAATCATACCTTTAACAGTGCACCCTTAGTTATAGACAGAAGAGTAAGTTTTTTGGTTGTTTGTGAGAAGGATTAGTTTAGTCTTTACAGAGATGCAGATTTGTATTTGGATAGTAAAACTGAGGAGCGTCAATTGTCTTACAGGCTGGAATTCTAGCAGTTGGTAGAGGAAACAAAGTGGTTGAGGCAGTTATTGGAATAGATGGTGAGATAGTAACATCCTTTTGGATTTGGGTTGCTATTCTGATTCGGTTATGACAAGTTTTTGTCATTGTTTCAGGAACTGAGAAGCCTTCTGTTGTGACGAAAATGAATGTAACACTATCGGCTGATCATCGAATCTTTGATGGACAAGTTGGAGGTAATGCAACATTTATAGATAAGATTCCCAACGGCAACAAGATGATTCAGTAGTTTCTGTCTCGCTAGTTCATTGTGTTTCTCCCTTGTTACTCATTGCTTTTCTGAAACCGGTTTTGTTTCAGCTTCGTTTCTGTCTGAATTGCGTTCAAACTTTGAGGATGTTCGAAGACTTCTTCTGTGAGAAGATTCAACTGTTTATCAAATGAGTCTTGGATTACTACATAATAAACCTTGGACCGACCCACGTGGACATCCAGAACCAGAACTGCTGGTCTACAGGATAAAGCTCTGATCACATGTTTCATTTTTTCCATTTGGTTCCCTATAAACCAAAAGTTGGTTTTGGTTTACAATTCTTCCTATAGATTGGTAACTTCCTGAGGTATTTTTGTTTGCCCAGTCCTCTGACAAATAAATAATTTCAGCTGTCAATAACACAACATGTGAAAATGATAAAAGTCTTTTACCCCGCATAACATAATCATGCGTTTGAAAAATGAGGTTATTTTCATTTGTAAAATTTTGTTTTAGAGCTTTAAAAACCATTATAAAATTTTAAATAATGAAAACATCCGTCAAATCTTTAATCAAGAGAGGTCTAATTTTGTATCCAACATTCAGGATTTAAATTCCAAATTATTTTCTTTATAGTATGGCAGAATGTGGATTTGAAGTTTCAAAGAATACGACAAAAAGAAATTTCAAGAGTTTTATTTTATTTTGGATCATTAGTAGTAGTCTAATATGTTGCAAATTCCTAGTTGTAATTCGTTATTTATAAAATGTTTTACGATAAGATGATGTAATATGCAAGAAAAAAAAAAGAATTTACAATACATAATGCATGAATGTATACATTGGGACAACAACAGAAAAAAGTATAAATCAGTTGCCAAATATGTAATTTTGAAAAACTCGCCCGGAGAACAAAAAACATGAGCAGCTTCGCGGGTTCAAAATCGGAGCAGAGTCATCATCGCCTCTTCGATTTCGCCAAAACGGCCATAATCAACATCTTCGCACATCCTTATACCACTGTATATAAGAACCCCTCTTCCTCTCAACTCCTTTTCCTTTACAAAGTTTCATCCTTTATGTCTCTCTACGGCTTTTTAGGTTTGCGAGTTGTACTGCGGCGGAGCTCCGGATACCGACAAGTGGGAAGCTGCTCCTATTGGTCACTACATCGGAATTGGTATTTCCATAACTTTTCTTATATACTCAGTGTTATATCACTACGGCTTCCATGAAAAGTAATGGGTTTACTTTTTTTATTTTTCGTGTGAGTTTGTTTTAATGTTTAGATACATCGTCTTCTGGGATATCTTGCGTACGAGAAGCTTGGGAGAGTCAGAGGAAGAATTACGATGTGGAATTCTTTGAAGCTGATCCTTCCAAGGTGAGGCCTGCTTTGTTAGTTTGTTTTGCCATGTGTATCAGCTTAGCATCTGATAGTGATACTAAGCTACCTAAGTAATCTGGAGCACATTTCTTAGTTTTTGCTTCATTGGTATCACAGGACGATCTTGAAATCCAGCTACAGAAGAAGGTGGGGCAGGCGGATTTAGTTTCTTGTTGGCGCCATCTACAGGTTTCAGATCTCTTCTTTTGTTTATTTCCAATGCGCTAATGAAAACGTAGGATGGGATGGTTCAAAATCATCTTGCTGTAGTTATGCTTTGAAACTGAGGAGAGTGCGAGAAGACTCCTAACTAATGTAGCATGTTTACTGAAACCGGGGGGCTACTTTTTCGGCATTACTCCTGACTCATCTACGATATGGTATGTTATAATGTTACATTAGAATTCTTGTTTATATTTTTTATGAGGATTTCCTGTCTGCTGTGTCTTAACGTGAATGCCTGTTGTACTCTTCTTCTGTCCGTGTTGCTCTTTCTTTTCCAAACGATTTTTCTGCCAGTTTGTGTGCTAAATGTAATTAGAGAGGAATTGTCTTTGTTGCATTTAATTTTCACTTCATTGTATCCCTTTAATGAATCTTGAAAGAATATTTTTTTATGCTTTAGGTAACATGCTCTGATTATTTGAAATTCACATCTACGCTTTCCATGTCCTGGTGCTGAATCCCTTATTTCATTCTACTGGTGTATGTCACATATCTCAAAAGACAGCAGGCTTGTTGTGTGGAATATCGAATGATGTTTCGGTTGAAAATTTACATGAGAACACATCTCAATTGATTGCAAGGATGTATTCTTGGTTTTTGAGTACCTAAATTGGGTGAAACTGTTTTAGATAACTCCAAGATGTAGTTTTTTATTGCCCTAATGTTCTCCTGTGAATTGACAATAAGACTTTCAATTCATCAATTTCAACATTTGACTGCCTATATATATATTGTTTAGTTGGAATGCGCTCCTTAACATTCGGGTCAAACAGGGCAAAGTACCAGAAAAATGTCGAAGCATACCACAATAGGAGCGGAGGGACGAAGCCTAATGTTTTTCCCAACTACATTCGGTCTGAAAGTTACATGATCACTTTCGAATTGGAGGAAGAAAAGTGAGCTTTTTTCTGAGAAAAAAATCATTTTGCCATCAAATTCCTTCTCTGAAATTAGACTGTCTGGTATTTCCTTCTCAGATTTCCGCTGTTTGGAAAGAGGTACCAGCTAAAATTTTCTGGTGACAACGCTTCTGAAGACCATTGCTTGGTTCACTTCCCAAGCTTAATCAGGTGGGTTCTTGTGCACCACGATCTCACCTTTTTGTTCAGCAAAACGTAACACTAATTGGATAACATGGCATTACCATATCAACAATGAACAATGTGCACTTGCTGACCTTGGTGCTTGTATTTATTCATAAACTTTTAAAAGTTAAAAGAAGATTCCCATTGTAATCCTACTCGTGATATTGCTTCTAGTTGAGCTACAAATGACGTCCATCTGTACATATCTTTCGATTCTCGGTCTTCTAATTCTTTTCTGTATTTGATATTCAGGTTAGCTAGGGAAGCTGGCCTTGAATATGTGGAGATTCAAAGTTTAACGGACTTTTACGATGATAACAGGTTTGAAAGTCTTACAATGCTTACAGATTCTCAGTCTCATATCACGAGCTTTTGTATATTATAGTTGCTTTTTTTAAGGTTGTATTACATTGCTGATGCTGTTCAACTGTTATTGTCAGAGCCCAATTTGCAAGCTTGCTGATGAATGCTGGCCCTAACTTCGTTGACCCTAGAGGAAAACTTCTTCCACGGGCATTTGATTTGTTAGGTAACCTTATCATCATCATCTTATGCCATCTTATCTAATCTCCAGTTTTGATACTTTTCTAGTCACTTATTTATCCTTCTTTTGCCCAGGGCTCTATGCAACATTTATATTTCAGAAGCCTGACCCAGATCTTGAACCTCCTCTAACGACCCCAATACCTTTTGAGGGTTCCATTAATAACGATGAGGCAAGTGCCTTTTCTTGTCATATCTCATTCTAGACAAGTAAAATTACTCTGAAGTCTGAACTTCCCTTTCACTTGAGAAAAAGAGTGTGGCTATGGCTTTAGTACTATATACTGTGTAGTTAGAAGATCTATGCTTTTTAGTTTGTAACACAACAGTTGCTTCAGTCTCCAGATTATTCTAGTTGGTCCATTTCCTTATATCATTCTTCACGATTTTGCAGAGAGAATTGTCGGTGAACACCGATACAATTGCCCCAGCGGATGATTCATCACAAGGACTAGGGAAGATTAGTGAACAGAAAGGAATATTGGGACCAGGCCCTGCCGATTTACGATTCTCTGAAGCAATTTGACACCCCTTTTCTTTGAAGACCAGACTTTGAGGAAGATAGTGATATAGTGAAAGTGTTGTTTCAGTAACACAGATAAGCTAGAACGTGCGCCTGATTTTGTTATAAACATCAGATGACATTATCCATGTGTTTAACAAACCTTAGTTCAGTTCTCCGAATGATTTCCATAAATATTCAACAACACATAACATATCCTTAATAGTTTCATCTTAACTACATGACTTGATAGAGAAATGAGCAGATTTAAATCTTGCAGGAGAGGCAGCTGAATTTTGGTAACAAGAACTGCCCGTTCTTCCTCTTCAAAGACAAAAAAAAAAAAAATCCATCCTGGTACAATTCACTTCAATCAGAATCAGAGTCATGCCTCCTCTTTTTATCCTTCTTCTCTTTCTTGTGCTTCTTTCTCTCATCTGAATCACGAGTGCTTCGCTTTTCATGCCTCTCACGTTTGTCGCGCCTTTCATGTCTCTCTTCCTTCTCTCTCTTTGCAGGTTTCCTTTCCTTATGCCTATCCTTCTTTTGGTCCCTCTCAGTATCATCCGGTCCATCTTCAACAATTTTGATCCCTGATGTATCTGCCGGCAAACGTGCTGGCCCTGTGTCTTCTGTCTGAGAGGATGTAAGGGTGCTGGGATCTTCCCAAGGTCGTGGTGCCCTGTACAGAGTTGCAGAAAGAGCTGTGAGAAGAAGGACGAAGGTAAACTACCAATAAAACATAATGTCAACAAAAACATCAACAAAGTTAACAAGTAGAGAGACTCACACAGAAAGAAAAAAAAAAAACTTACTTTGCATAGCCAAGGCCGTGAACCCACACTGCATCAGCATTCCCTGCACCTAAGTCCTCTGCTGTTGAACCCCTCTTCACAAGTTCGGTAAACTCTTGCTTGTCAAGGCGATTGCCTTGTGGTCTTGAAGAGGTCTTTGGTGCCAAACCAAGAGCCTCCCTCATGGCTTGTTCCTCCTGTTCCTTAACTCTTTGAATTTCCTCTTTCATAGCATCCGTGTTGGAACCCCCTTTTTTTTTATCTCTAGCATACCAGTGAAGATCTTTACCTATTCAATTTTTCCGCGGAGAAATGGAATGTCAGTCCAAAGTTCACATCGAAGATTAATCTACAAAAATCTAATAGCTAGAAAGGAAAAGAAAATCACGAATAAATATGCGCAAAATTCCTCACAGAGAAAGATAGAAGGCAGTGAATTTATCAAAAGAGAAATTAAAGTAAAACAACCATTAACTGTCCAAACCCCAATGAGATTGTAACGAACAAGGAAGCACTCCAAAATTTTCTGAATGCAAAGTGATTATAAGGAACAAAAAGCAGAGAAAACGGTTGAGCTCAATTATGACTATGAGAGCTGCATTATAACAACCCCAGAATCGAAAAGAGTGTCTGAGCTTTTGAACTAAGGATGGTATATTAGTCACAGACTCACAATATATGATACATTCCACCACTTATAAATTGCAGCGATTTTGCAGAACAAAAAAAGGCATAGAAAGAGCTCATAAGATGATGATAAGTGATAACAAAATCAAGGATTTTGACTATGTGTTAGAGCTACGTGAATGGCTTTCTTGCATTCCTATGGTTTGATATCTACCAATCATGGAGCTAATACCAGAAACAGTCAAACAAGTTATCAAATAAGATTTCAGTTCACAAGACTAGTATTCAGTAAATGCCAAAGGAGGATCAAAGTATGTTGTCAGGATTACTAGTTTACTTACAACCACAGTTTCATAGGAGAACCATAGCACAAATTAAGGAGCAGCTTCATAGAATTCAAGAAACTAGAAAAGAGGAATAAGAAAAGAACCTTTTTGCCATCTTCCAACAGGGGCCTTGATACTATGACCCAAATAGTTCTCCCTATGTTTATCAGCCTTCACTTCATCCCAACTAAATTCTGCACATTTATAAAAAAGTTTAATTAGTACTACAGTCTTCATCATGCATCAAAGCAGCTAATGTAAAAAGGCCGATAATACGGGAAAATAACCGATTCACTAGAACTATGACAAAGCTTCATATGAGATTCAGCTTCTCCCACAAATGATAATACCCAGTCCACACCTTGAAACCCTAGATCGTTCATGTGACACCCCCAAAACCAAAATCAAAAGACAAAAAATGTAGGGAAGGACGAAGAAATTGAGTTGGATGATACATGGAAACCCTTAAAGCTGAGAAATTTATATCGGATCTTGTAATAATAGACGCAAAAATCCGTAAATTTATAATGAAACTTACGATCTCGACCACCGCGAACACCGCCTCTCGTCGGATGATACATGGAAACCCTAAAAGCTGCGAACTTTTCTGTGTTCGACCTTGATTTGCCCTGGGAATAAGCCTGTATTGGATACGAATTTCTCAGATTCTGGTTCGGATTGAGATGTAACAAGAAACGGGTTTTAGTAATTTAACTGCAATGATTTTTTATTTTCTTTCTGATAAATAAAACGAATATGAAAATTGAGGACGGTGCGGTTTGATTGGTTTGCAAACACTGATTTTCCAACATATATATCTTGGGCCACTCCGCTTTCGGCCCATTTAGGACTTGGAGAAGACACGTGTGACACGTGTCGTATAGAAAGGAAGAAGTGACCTGACCACCAGACAATTAATTGTAGCCTAAGCGTAATCCGCCGATTCAAAACCCTAAGCAGTGGTGGACAATGGCTGAAGCCGAGCAGCGTTCTCCTGGCTCCGATTCTCCTCCATTGACTTTACCTTCTTTCGTCTCCAACTTATTCCCCTTTCTCAAACCCAAGCCTCCTCCTCCTCCTGCTGTTAATGGTGCGGATGGTCCCAAACCTACCGGCGAAAAGGACCCTCAGAACTCGACCTACGAGACAGTCTCTTTCCCCTACAATCCTCCCACGAACGCAGAGCCACTCAAGTTTGAAGCCGAGGTCAGCTCCGGCAGGACTTCCAACTCCCTCGTCCTTTGGCAGGTATTTGATCAGATGTGTATGTTAGGGATTTCTTAGTTGAACAATGATGGAATTGTGATTTGAGTTTCGTTTTAAGTGGGAGCTTTGTCCAAGTTAGAAAAAGAAAGTTTTTGATAATCCAGTTTTTAATTTCTTTTCCAATTTTGTGAGAGGTACTCGGTAATGTTCTTTATGAGAGGGGGAACAATGGGAAATGGTAGGGACCATGGCTGTTTATGGCAGATGTTGATGAGTCTTTCTCTATTGCTTCCCCTTTACTTGAAATCATTCTGGCTTTTTCTTTACCAATAGGCAATAGTTAAGGAGTCTCGAGTCCTTTCTTCTATTGTCAAGTCCCTGTTACTTCTTCGACTATCTCTCTAGCATTTCTGTCCTTTAGTCTACTTGTGAGTTGTGAGACAGTTGATTTCTCGATTTGCAAAAGTGGCTACAGTTTATTCAATCGTTTACTGGTTCCAGACAGCTGCATTGATTGTTGAATACAGTATGCATTAGAACGCTATAGAGGACCTTTAAAAGGTAGCTGGCCATTCTGTCTTAGCTGCCCATTTGTATTGAGTTATAGGAGAAACGTATAACTTGTGCTCACTTGTCCCTCTTCGCGTTGCTCTCTTTTACTTGTTCTATACAGAAAATCGAATTCTGTCCTCACTATTCTGGAATATGAATCGCTTGATAATTGAATAGTGACTTATTCGGTTACGGCATGCTCCAAATCCTGCAAATGGTTGATTCAGGTATATGCACTTGGAGGGTTTCTTGTCCTGAAGTGGGCCTGGGCGAGATGGAATGAGAGGAACGAGAGAAGTGACAAAAAAGAGACCACGGATGATGATGATCAACCTTCTCATCGGGAAGACGATGATGATGATCAACCTTCTCATGGGCATGAAGACTAGTCATATTGCACGAAGACGATGAATGTTCTGTATAGCAAAAACATTTAGGGTGAAGATTTCGTATTTTCCATTCTATGTACTCGACTCTTGAGTTTCATCTACTTCTGTGATGACTATAATTAGCCCCTTTTTTTTTGTTTTTCCTGGATAAATCTGCATCTTCTTGTGTTATGTTCTAGTGATGCAACAACCTCAAGCTGCCCTCATTCGCTTGTAAAATATCATTAGACATTAATCGATCAAATGAACACACAGCTATAATCATTAATCCAATACATATCAATGACCAAGGTCCTATAATTACAAAGTTATGAATCACATACATAACTTTACAGTATTTTGACTTTGTTTCTGCCAAATTCATACAAAGCTGATATAGTCTACAAACAGTGTATACAACAACAACATTCCACAAAGATCCAACAATGGTGTCGCGGCTTTAATCACAAGCATCCAACAGAATCATACTCGCCTAAATAAGCCGTCCCCTGAACCACCAGTAGGAGGCAGCCCAACCGTGCGTGTATAATAAGGAGTCGAATACATTTCTCTACTACGCAGAACTGAATCGGGATACAAACTTCGAGTAGGTGTCACGGGAGTATATGTACTTACTTCTCTATCTAAGTTGAAGCTATTTGAGGATACTTGGTTACCTTCATAAAAAGCAAATGTTCCACTAGAGACTGCACTGCCTGAAACGCTTGGCGTGCCTTTGTAAGGTCTGGATTCTTGAGTATCGACAACCGGTTGACCATCTGCCCTGAAGCCTGCCCATAGTTTTGGTCCACCAATGTATGGGGTGGTCAAAGGGTGGTCATCCATTGACAAACGAGGACTGGTATCTAGCAAATGGCTTGGGAAGCCAGCATTTGGGAGGCTTATTGGGGATGTTTTGGTGAAATGCTGATCTCCAGGTAACAGAGAAATGTCTCGCTCGGGTATATGGCTAAACAGAGCTTTCTGAGAACTTGAAGCTAGAAAGTTATTACTCTTTGATGCATCAGGTGAAAAATCAGTGGGTACTCGAAAAAGTCCAGCACAGCCAACGGGAAACTCTACCATGGACCCAACGCTGGAAGCAGGGAGAGATGATTTGATACCAAATGCCGGCTCTAGTGCATATGTGTTCATAAATGAACCTGGCGTTGAAGGACAGGAGCTTTCAGAAAGATACTCAGGTTTTCTGATATGTAGGCTATTGACTTTCTCTTGCAGAGACAACTTAGCTTGCTTTAGCGCAGTGAGCACAGTATCACAGGTGTCAGACTTCTCCTTTACCACTGGAACTAAGGGATAATCTACTTTCTGGATGGTAGTGGCATTACCACAAAAGGAACCATCTCTCGAGTTTGGCTGCGTTACAGGAGGTGACCGAATAGTTGGTGAAGAATGCTCGCAGATACCTTTACAGCTCTGTGGATGGGAAGAGTCACTTTTAGGACTCTCAGGAATATGTTTTCGTTTGTCTTCAGCAGGAGAAGCATCTTGTTCCCCAGATTTGGAACCGCAACTTTTGCAGCACTTATCAGGTGATGTTACTGAATTATCAGGTAAACCGAGCGACAAAGTTTCAAACGATTCCCTAGAGTCAACTTCATTGGCTATAGACCTTGTATCACGGAGTGAGGGGACTACTGTGGAACCTTGAAACTGAGTTTGGGCTTTTTCCCCATTACTTTCATCTGTCACATCTGAATGGTTTCCTACGTCACATAAATCCTGCAAGATTGGAGAAGAAATATTGATCAGGATCTCCAGTGAACTCACTGAAATTTTTCATCAGATTCCTAACTTTACTTATAATGTATGAGCGGAGAGGAGACTAGATTCAATTGGACTTTTTTTTTGCATATTTGTGAACTAAAGATAATCTCTTAGATAATATCTTCAGGAACAAGATGGTTACATGAGAGGGTGAAAACAAACATAAAGAAAAGTAAACAATTCCCTAACTTTTTAACACAATAGAGAGAAGACGGAATACAATAATAAACGTATTCACATGCAATTTCTTAGTAGGTGCTAAAAGGAGTGAATCAAATGCAGAAGAGTGCAGCACATGCGCAATTATCAACGCCACATAAAAGAAACATTGTTGGTTGAGTAATGAGTACTGTACCAAGAAAGGTCATGAGTTCAAATTCTCGAATTCTCTTGTGAACATTTTTGAAGTTTGATTCATATTATAAGCATGAAAGCATACCATAATCACAACTAATGAACTAGTTCACATAAATAAATAAGATCCCTCAAAATTTTCCAGAGGTCAGACATAGGGCATACCAGGGCAGAGGATTTATTCTCTGTGAACTTTTTCTCCCATTGCTTTTGAGTCTCCTCCATATCTTCAAAAGATCCAATAACTTGTGCCCGGTTTTTTAACGCTTTCTCCAAG
The DNA here is from genome assembly GCA_900406395.1 of Kernera saxatilis. Classification (NCBI taxonomy): domain Eukaryota; kingdom Viridiplantae; phylum Streptophyta; class Magnoliopsida; order Brassicales; family Brassicaceae; genus Kernera; species Kernera saxatilis. The sequence continues at coordinate 104,034 of OVAY01000018.1, forward strand.
TTGATGTCCATACTGTTTTCCTTCTCTAAACCATTTGAATCTGACATCTTCTGCAAACTTTCATCTCCCTTCACAGCAGTAACATCAACCACGGTTCTGAATGTTTCTTCACTCGTTTTAGGAAGCATTTCAGTGCGAACTCCGTTTTCTTGAACATCAACCGGATTTCCATCTCTCTTGTAATCTTCAGATACAGTTCTGGAAAGTTCAGAAATGTTTGTTGTTTTAACACACAACATATATAAGCAAGTCTCAAGTTCAGATATGTTGGTTGCCCATAGCTTTGCGGAAAAAATTGATCAGGTCGAAGTGTATAATAAGACATAGAAAACCTTCAATCTCAAGTTTCTAAGCACATGTTTCTAGGAAATGCTTTGCACGATTTGGTTTTTGATTGGCATGCACACAAGAAAAGCCACTCATAAAACACTGAGCAGCTTTAAGATAACAAACGGACCTTGATTCGCTGCGTCTTATTTGTCGACAAGATCTTCCTTGGCGGTGTCTAGGAGAGGAAAAATAAGCGGAGTCGAAACCTCTCTGCCTCCTATTACGGGATTCCTTGATCTTGTCGGAAGAACATGGTTCTCTCCTGCGGCCTTTCCAGGATATACTTTTGCCAGACACTAGGAAAGAAATAAATCTCCGATGCTGAGGAGTTGCTCGATCTCATTTAACCCCAAATTCAGAAACTTTCCTCCACTGAGATAGAACTCATACCTGAATTCGTCTGAGAGTAGCTTTCATGATCAGAGTTAGAATCATAAGCATCCGAGACATCAGTAAATCCATTTTCTTCAAGGATTGCAAGGACATCAGCAGTTGCCTGTTCTGCCTTCTTTCTCTGTAAAGTTACAATCTTGAGCTGTTCCTCAAGCTCTGCCACCTAAAGATTAAGACAAGACATAAGACTATAAAAAACAGTTCACTGGATGATACAAATTCAAATAGAGGATTTAAGACAAGACATACTTTATCAGCGAGTCCATCAAGCTTTGCTCTTGCGCTCTTGGAAACAGCTCTCTCAGCAAGTAAACGCGCACGAAGAAATTCAATGGTCATTGAAGTAGGATCTTGTGCGTCTGAATCAATAGACCTATAAATGCACCCAAACCAAAATAACTGATGAGCCATAAGAAATTTCCCTAATTACAGATCAACCAACATCTAAATGTGATTCGATTGCAAACGACTCAGTCAATATGGTTGTTGAAACTATGGAAGCGGCAAGTAAAGACCAAACGGAGACGGATTGATTTGGAAAACAGACAGAACTGTACCGATGATCCAAGTTGTCCTGATGCGCCATCACCAAGAAGACCAAAGATCTGCGAATTTCGAAGATTGTCTGAAAAATTTAAGAAAACTGTTGTGTAGAGCCTGCGGTGAGAAGCCGTCTCTCTCTATGCTTAATAAATCAACTTCACAAGTCAATGAGAGCTCCCTTAAGATTTTTTTTTTTAATTTTAATTAAAATATTTTCTCTGTTCTCATTGGTTGTAAATGATTACTAATTAAATGCGAGATGGTGATTATTATTACTAACTTCGATTTAATACTTTGGTTAGTTGTAGAAGTCTTGTGCAATACCGTAGACGATTAAAAAAAAAAGAATAGTAAATACGTAAATAAATATTTTTACTTTTCTTTTTCGCGATATTTACTTTTCTTTCTTTTATTTTTTAAATAGGTGTAAATCATATAAATAGTGCGGACGCCAAAAATATATTGAAATACGGTTTTATTGGCGTCTTTAGGTTACAGGGATTTTCTCTTTCCTCTCTTTCGTCTCTTTCGTCTCTTTCTTTCTCTCTCTCTATCTCTCCATTCTTCTTCTCCTCTTGTTCGAGCTAATACAGAGGGAATCGCCTGATAAATCCACTTTGTCTGCGATCCGAAATTCATGGAAGCCTCTTTCTCTTTTTAGCTTTTTCTTCACCGCTGGAATCTCCGTTCTCTCAGTAGTGATTACAGCTCGGCTCCTTCCAGGTTCCTTGTTTGATTCTGTTTCCGCCTTTTTGGGCTAACTCGTTTAACCTTTTAGATTGACGAAACCCTAGTGTCTAACTCCGGCATCTTTTGTTTTTCCTCTGATTTGGTTTCAGTTTTTCTGGAAGACGGGCTCATTGATTCAGCTCTCTTCTTTTTTTCCCCCCTTTTCGACCCCCTTATCTCGTCTGGTCACGGACGGACGGGCTCTGGAGTGGGTTCAAGGTTACTCTTATGCGATTGTTCTGGATAACTTGATGCCGCAGGATCACGCATCGTGGGATCGGAAGGAGCTCTTGAGGCAAAGGAAGCACGAGAGGCCTGAACCATCTTTTGATTCGGCTTTCAGATGGAGGGATTCGCCTACAACTCCTTCTTCTCACCATGTTCCCCGCGAGTTTTCACGTTGGGGATCTGGAGACTTCCGCAGGCCTTCTTGTAAGACCTAACCCTCTTTTTCTATTTTTTTCCGTGTATTGCTTCCTTCTTTTCTCACTAATTAGGGCTTAGAATCCGGCGATATATAATTTTCCTGCTTCTTTTGGTTGTTGATTTAGAGGCATATCTTTGTTTTTAAATTGAGTTCTTGCTGTATGACGATTTAGGGTTTTTTTGGAGCATTACCACAACTCTGAAGATCGATAGGAAGTCAATTGATGGGGTTACTCTTGAAAGGAGCAATTTTAATTTTTGGAATTAATACTCAGGTAGATATAGTCTGACAGCAAGAGGACTTTGTTACCTCATTTGCGTTAGTATTTTGTGCTCATGATCTGAAAACAGAAAAAAGAACCTAACTTTCTTCCTGAGTCATTATCCTACAAGACTTGGTAGTAGAAGTCCCAAAAATCGTGGAGTGTTGTTAGTTTTAGTTTTATGTGTTATAGATTTGGATGAGGATAGGTCTTAATTTTGTGGCTTTCTTACTTCTAAACTTTTTCTGGTAGATATGAAACCCCCTGTCTGGGATTAAGGGAATTTTTGTCTACTAAAATTGATTTCTTGCTGTGTTATGATGGTTCTGGGTTTTGATTTTCTCTTGGGGAATATTATACAACGTGTTTTTTCAGCAGTAAAAGTCCAAAGTTTGTGGAGAGATACCTTTTTTAATTTCAGAAGTTAAATATTTGGGATTTGGATGAAAATATGTCTTGTATAGTTTTTAATTTTCTTCTTCCTCTTTGTCTTCAAAATTTCCTGAAGGTCATGGTAAGCAGGGAGGACGGCACCAGTTTGTGGAGGAGACTAGTCATGGATACACATCTTCTCGGTCCAATGCCCGGATGTTTGAAAATGACTACTATAGACCATCACCATCACGTGGAGACTGGCGATATACCAGGAACTGTAGGGATGATAGAGTTTCTTTAAGCCAGAAGGACTGGAAATGCAATACATGGGAGATGAGCAACGGATCTTCTAGAGGTTTTGAGAGACCATGTGGTATTAGAAATGGTCGGAGGTCAGTTGATGAAAGGCCACCCCATGCTTCAGATACTCATACTACAGTGGTGAACTCTTGGGATCCAGCCAACTCCACTCATCAGCCGGACATTGAGCAGTATACCCCAGTACGGACACTTAAATTTAAAAGCGAGCAGAAATTTTCAGATCAAAGGCTATCACTTCCTTCAGACCCCCATTCTGATTGTGTTAGCTTGTTTGAACGGCCTTCTTCGGAGAAAAATTATGGCAGTAAAGCTTGTTCTCCAGCAAAGCAATGCAATGATTTGATTTATGGTGGAAGGTTGGCTAATGATAATTCATTAGATCCTCCAATCCTCAATGCAGAGCCAGAGGGGACTTGGGAACAGCTTCACCTGAAAGATCCGCAAGCTAATAGGTTACATGGAATCAGTGATCTAGACGGTGCCAGGGAATGTGGCAAGGAGAGTTCTCTGGGGACAATTGGGAAACTTCCAGTATGGACCGGTTCTGGGAGTTTTGCATCTTTGAGTTCGGGTTTTAGTCACTCTAGTAGCTTGAAAAGCTTGGGGGCTGTTGATTCCAGCGATCGGAAAAATGAGGTTCTTCCTAAAATTGTTGCTGTGACTCAATCTTCTTCAGGAGATGCTACTGCATGTGCCACAACTACTCATCTTCCCGAGGAGATGAGTTCTAGGAAGAAACAACGTCTTGGATGGGGTGAGGGCCTGGCGAAATACGAGAAAAAGAAAGTTGATGTTAACACAACCGAAGATGGAACGACAGTGTTGGAAAACGGTACTGAGGAACTACATTCTTTGAACAAAAATATTGCTGATAAAAGTCCTACCGCAGCCATTGCTCCAGATTATGGTTCCCCTACAACTCCATCTTCTGTAGCTTGCAGTTCATCACCAGGTACGGTACAATTTATAGTACATCATTCTGCGTGCTATTCTCATTCCTGTGCTGTTTGGAGTTATCTGCATCATTTTCTTATTACTGGAGCTTTTCTGTCATGTATCTGATCGTGTAAACACTGATTTCCCTTTCTCTTTCTACCATGTCTTCCACTTGTTTTTTATACATTCACTCCTTATCTTCTGCAGGGGACAATGTAACATACTCATCTAATTTTATTATTTTGTGTGTAGGGTTTGCAGATAAATCATCTGCGAAGGCTGCCATAGCTGCTAGTGATGTCAGTAATATGTGCCGTTCACCTAGTCCCGTGTCTAGTATTCACCTTGAACGATTTCCAATCAATATAGAGGAGCTCGATAACGTCTCGATGGAGCGATTTGGCTGTTTGCTCAATGAGTTGCTTGGTACTGATGATCCTGGTACAGGGGATTCCAGTGCTGTCCATTTGACATCATTGAACAGATTACTTGCCTGGAAAAGTGATATTTTGAAAGCTGTGGAGATGACTGAATCAGAAATCGATCTGCTTGAAAACAAACATAGGACGCTAAAGCTTGAAGGTGGAAGTCACTGCCGTGTTGTTAGACCTAGTTCATACCCTTGTGAGGGAGATGAAAATGTGCCCAAGGAGCAGGAAGCTTCTTGTATTTTGGGTCCTAAGGCAGCAGCTTCCTCTGTATCTGAAACACTGACTCGAGATCCTGGTCACCAGGCTGTTTTAGCTAAGGTTCCTGTTAATGTTTCTGAAGATAATCCTGGAGAAGTTAAACCTCTATCCCAATCTTTCGCCGCTGTCGAAAGCAATGAAGATATGTTGCCCATACCGTCTATGAAGGCAGCTACTTCTGCCAAAGAGATTAAAACATCTGCTTTTATCAATGAGCTTTCTTCGGCTGATGATAGCATGGCCTCCAATGAAGACTTGATGTGTGCTAAGTTATTATCTTCCAATAAGAAATATGCCAGTGAATCATCTGAAGTATTTAATGAACTGCTTCCAAGAGTTTTCAGTTCGTTTGATGACTCAAGATTCCCTGGGATATGTCAAAGGCAGTTTGATTCTCATGTCAAAGAAAAAATTGCAGATAGGATAGAGCTCCTGAGAGCCAGGGAGAAAATTTTGCTCCTTCAGTTTAAAGCGTATCAGCTCTCGTGGAAGAAAGATCTGCGTCAGCTAGCTTTAACGAAGTACCAATCAAAGTCTAACAAAAAAACCGAGCTATTTCCGAATGCAAAAAATAGCGGGAATCTGAGGCTTCCCCAACCTGTACGCCTGAGGTTCTCTTCTTCAGGTAAAGTTCTCAAATCTTTTTTTTCTCTCTGCTTTTTGCTCTTTATATTTTAAGCTTTTTATGGTCTGCCTTTGGCTGGGATAAAATTCGGTTTTGACTTCTCATCGTAAGGCATCAGTCTTGGTATGTGTTTCTTTGGAGCATTTATTTTTGTTTTCCCCTTTTTCTGGAGTATATATTTGTCTTAGTCGTAGGGACTTGCAATGTATGATTTTCAAGGGAGCCTAAGTTGTTGAGAGAAAACATCTACAACTCTTGAGAACTTTTGATATATTCAATTGAACCATGATGCAATATGTTTCTCTGGGCACCAGAGCTGTCAAATAGTGGACATAATTCTTTATTTGCAAGCTAAGTTCATAGTCATTTAAGGAGTTTGTTGGATATTGGTAATGCTAGGTTAATTTTTGTTAGATTTTGGGTTCTATTCTAATATTGTCTCCACTGTAATATTCATTATTCTAATATTGTCTCCACTGTAATATTCATTTTAACTAGTAGATTGTATAACTAGGAAGTGTAGTCCAAACAGATGCTTATAACTTTTTTCCAGTTGCCTTGAGCCAGTAGAAGGTATCCCAATGCGCAGGAGATGATTGCCTTGCAAAACTTTTTGATAATGATCAGTGATGAATTCAAGTCTTTCTTTCTTCTAATTTTGAAGTGTAATAACTGTTTTACTCTACATGTGCAGCCCCAAGAAGGGATAGTGTAGCCTCCACAACAGAGCTCGTAAGTAATATGGAAAAGCTACTTCCGGGTACCCAACTAAAGCCATTTAGAGACATTTTGAGAATGCCTGCGATGATTTTGGATGAGAAAGAAAGGGTGATGTCGAGGTTTATCTCTAGCAATGGACTGATTGAAGATCCATGTGACGTTGAGAAGGAAAGAACAATGATTAATCCTTGGACGTCAGAGGAGAAAGAGACTTTCCTGAATATGCTAGCAATGCATGGGAAGAATTTCAAGAAAATTGCTTCATATCTTACCCAAAAGACAACTGCGGACTGTATTGATTACTACTACAAAAACCACAAGTCTGATTGTTTTGGGAAAATAAAGAAGCAGCGTGCTTATGGTAAAGAAGGGAAGCACACCTACATGTTAGCGCCAAGAAAAAAGTGGAAACGTGAGATGGGTGCTGCCTCTCTTGATATTTTAGGTGCCGTCTCCATTATAGCAGCAAACGCAGGAAAAGTTGCATCAACCAGGCAGATCTCTTCCAAAAGGTTCACCCTTAGAGGTTGCAGCAGTTCTAATTCATTGCAGCACGATGGCAATAACTCTGAAGGATGCTCCTACAGTTTCGATTTCCCTCGGAAGAGAACTGTTGGTGCAGATGTTTTAGCTGTTGGTCCTTTGTCATCAGAGCAGATAAATTCTTGCTTAAGGACTTCCCTGAACTCTAGAGAGAGGTGTATGGATCATCTGAAGTTTGATCCCGTTGTAAAAAAACCTAGGATATCTCATACTACACATAATGAGAACAGCAATGAAGAAGATGACTCATGTTCGGAAGAGAGCTGCGGCGAAACGGGTCCAATTCATTGGACAGATGATGAGAGATCTGCCTTTATACAGGGTTTCTCTTTATTTGGCAAGAATTTTGCTTTAATATCGAGGTTCGTCAGGACAAGGTCTCAGGATCAATGTAGGGTTTTCTTTAGCAAAGTTCGGAAATGCCTTGGGTTGGAATGTATACAGTCTGGATCTGGAAATGTAAGCACATCCGCTAGTGTTGATAATGCGAATGAGGGTGGTGGAAGCGACTTGGAAGATCCTTCTGCTATGGAGAGTAACTCTGGCATATGCAATAATGGAGTTAGCGCCAAGATGGGTTTGAATTCGCCTACCTCACCTTTTAACATGAATCAGGAGGGAGCGAATCATTCAGGCTCTGCAAATCTGAAAGCTAGCCTTAATAGATCAGAAGAAGAGAATGGGCTGACATATTTGCCTTTGAAAGATGGTACTAATCTCGTGAACAATGCATATATCAATGGGGGTTTCCCGGGTCTAGTTTCGGAATCATGCAGAGATTTGGTAGACATTAATACTGTTGAGAGCCAGTGTCAGGCTGCAGGGAATATTAAGAGCAATGATCTACTGTCAATGGAAATAGATGAAGGGAATTTAACATCTGTTGCTGTATCTTCTGATCCCTTGTATTGTGGCTCGAGCATGCTTTCCAATATTGTTGCGGAAATTCCCACAGAAAGCTCACGGAAAGGCTCAGGAGGTCAAGGTGCTGCATTGCCTAAACATAGTTCGAAGAATCAGGATGGAGTGATGCAAGCTGCAAACAAAACCAGAAATTCTGGCCTTGAGGCAGAAGCTGCACCTTCAGGTTTCAGGTACCCTGATTGTCTGCACCATGTTCCGATTGAGGTGTCTACGGAAAACCCTGTAGGCATCAGTGTACTACAAGGAAATCCCGATTGCCATACAGAGTCCGAGTCACCAAATTCTCTTGTTGCACAAGTTGTCAAAACAAATAACTTGGGTTGGCAGTTTTCCGAGGTCAATCTGGATTTGGATGGGAGGCTTCGGATTTTAGGTCATGTCAACCCTGAGCAGAATGGTCATGCGACTAATACGGAATCTTGTCAAATTCCCTGGAGATCATTCACGCAAGATCCAAGCAGGATAAGTAGGTCAAAATCTGATTTGATTGTGAAAACCCAACGTACAGGTGAAGGTTTCACACTCAACAAGTGTACTACTTCAGCTGCTAAGCCTCTGACAGTATACCATAGAGACGGAAGATCTGGTCATAGCAGGAGCCATTCATTTAGTTTGTCGGATACTGAGAGACTTGATAAGAATGGTGATGTGAAGCTTTTTGGTACAGTACTAACCGCTGATGAGGATGGAGGCAAGCAAAAACACAACCCAGGCGGAAGTATCAGGTCATCATCAACCTTGAGCAGGGATCATGATACAAGACAGCAGTACATTAATCACCAACACCTTCAGAATGTTCCTATTACGAGCTACGGTTTCTGGGATGGCAACAGAATTCAAACGGGGCTCACATCTTTGCCAGACTCGGCCAAGTTGCTTGCAAGTTGCCCCGAAGCATTTACCACGCATCTTAAGCAGCAAGTTGTTAGTAGCAAAGAAATTCAGTTGGATGTTAGTGGTGGAATTCTGAGCTTTGGGAAGCATATCGAAGATAGAGCAGATGCCTCAAGCGGTAAGGATGAAGGTAACATAGGAGGAGTAGATGGTGTAGCAGAGGCAGCCACGTGAATCAAAAGCTTTTTAGGGTCGTGATTAGTTTGTTTTAGAGGATTGGCATATTCTTTGTTTGTCACATCCTATCTGTAATATATCTCTTTTTTAACGTCTTTTTTTTTTTAAATTTAGAATGTCAGTTAATATAGGCATTTTTTTTTTTGGTTCAACTTAAGTTAGGTGCCTGCAGAAAATTCATAGCTGATGTTTGTATTTGTAATGTTGCTGATAATAACAGAGAGAGCTAAGCTTAGCTCTCTGTATGTTTTCCAAGGAGGATAACACTTGATGAAGCATCACATCTAATGTTGTCTAGTGAAAGACATTCAACTTCACTTGCAGGAGGAAAAACCTTTTACTTCTGCCTCGCAACTTGTTTGGAGGATTGGTGGTAATGGCGCCACTATTTTTACAACCTGCAGGGCGGTAATGACATGAATAGTGGTCGACAACTTTTGCAAAGACATTCAAGAGGTTTGATTAAGTGTGGCTTTAGCATGATTGGGTTTATACCTTATGAGTGTTCAAGAGGTTTGGTAGCTCTACTTGATGTGCATGCAGATGATATCCGCAATCCCCAGGAACAGCCTGATTAGGTCTTCGGTAACCCCTGTAACAAATTATTCAGCCACGGTGCTTTGACATAATCATGATACATGCTAATGCTATAACACTAGTCTATTCACCAATCCCCACTCCACAAAAAAACTACCTATTATATTGCATCATACTACATTAGTTAGCTCGATACTGTTCAGTTTTCGGGGACCGTTGATCTCAAGGAACCGTATTGGAAAATGTAAGTACGAAAAAGAAATGATCCAAGTTTGTACCCATCTGCAGCAAAAGCAGCAGCATCTACAACATCTGGTTCAATGCACTTCGGTTGTCCGCCCGCATCATACAGAGGGTCCCCTGCACTTTGATCAACATGTAAGCTATCTGTTTCTAAGTTTCATGTTTGCTGACTTGCATGCACTGAGATCCTGTAAACATAGACCACTGCCAAATGTAGCAAAATCTTCCTAGTCTATGCAATAAGCAATTCATGTCCTTGACTGCTACTATATGTATATGGCTCAGAAAAGTATTAACTATTTTATCCATCAAAACATGGGTCCATCCTTCTGTATTTGTTCTACTGAAGTTTTCCTACCACCGGCCAGCAATTTGGTTGTTTCATGATTGCCTAGTTGATAAATAACTAAAGCTGCAAAACAATCCATAAGAATCTTGTCCTTCAAACCTACGTATCCAACTTTTCTTATTTCACAATAATAAAGCGCTATAAATGCACAAGTCGCACAGAATACCAGAGCAGAAGGTAACAGAAGTTTTTACCTACCAAGGGATGTCCGATGTATGCAAGGTGAATTCGGATTTGATGTGGTCTTCCAGATTGTATTTCCACCTGTTTCGCATAAAAACAAGATGAATGTCAACAGCTTTGTTTTGGTTCTACTCTCTCATTCACTTTCTGCATTAGTATCCTTGTCTGACATGCAAGTGCGATAGCTAATGGCAAGTATTAATACAATAGCGTCGGAAATCAGATGAAACAGAAGAGAGACCTTAACCAGCGTGCAATTTCTTTGCCTGTCCCTCTGCAGAACAGCTACTTTGCTGAGAGCAGGTTTCCCTGATAAAACAAACAATAAAATGAGAACAAATTAGATTTAGTGTGGATTATTCTGTTGCTCTAGCTAATGGTATAAGATACTAGAACTGACCTTCCGGAGACGCAACATATAATCCTTTTGCGACCCCAGGATATCGAACCACTCCGATAGGCTGTTTGATAACTACCTTCAAAATGTAAATAAAGAAGAAGCATTGTCAGGAAAAGCTATCTCATTCCCATATTTAAGCATACACAAAGCACTTCAGATTAATTCTCAGCGCCAACAATAAAGTGGCCTTGCCTCGTCTTCTTCAACTATACCATCTGCAAGTGCTCGATATATCTTTGATATTTTTCTTCCGGCTCCACATTCTTGATCCAGTTTACTGTAAGAAAGAAGAGTTACTTCCTAAGAACGTAGTCAAAGTACACATACAAAAGCTCTAACATGTAGGATCTTGCGGCCAGCATAGAGAAGGTGATGATTGATATAGGAAACGTCTAAGATCCACTGTTATGCACTTGAAAAAATCATTCACATATAGCACTGATCAACTACGCACCAGTTCTAGAAACAAATATTTCTCGGAATCACTGACTAAAGGCCCTATAGATAAGACCAATGATCATTTCAAGAATGAGCTGGCTCCAAAAGTAAGCCAGAAATCATGTTTGAACTCACCCAGACCCGACAAGAGATGTTCCCTCAGCAAAATAAGCTGCAAGTTTAGTTTTTGCTAGCTTTGTCTTCGCACAGAGAAGTGTACCTGAGGAAAGAGGCCATCCACTAAAACAAATGAAAAAAGTGAAAACAACATATCTTAACAAGTTCCCCAGTCGAGATATCATTGTAGAGATGCTTTTGCAATGTGAGCTGATTAGTCCAGTGAAGAATGAAACACTTAGAGAATACTGAATCTTAGTTGGTCAAATAATATTTAATTTAAAAAAAAAACAAAAAACCAAGCCTATGGGCTAACCAGATGTTCCTCTGCCCAATCGATGTACAGGGACAGGGTGTGATTCACGTGATCCGGTGGAAGAATCCTTTTTACCAAAACACCATTGCAGTTGCGTCAACAGAGTCCGTTGCTGGAAAAGTCCTCCTGGTAATACTTGAAGCCCAGATGGCTTGTTTAAAGCGATCTGCATTATATGAAATCCACCAAATACACACACATCACCGCAAGTTGAGAACAAAATGATCTTACAACACCAAATTTTTATTTGGAACTTCCAATTATATCACCAAAAAATACCTTAGTTAAGAAGAGAATATAAAATGCACACCAAAAGAAAATCAAACAGGAAGCTGCATTGGTCATTACTTGTATAATAGCAGCAAGCACTTTAAACAACTCGTCAAGTTTTTTTCTATGTTTTGTTCAGAGCGGGAAGTTACCATATCATCGTCTTCATACAAAATTTCTAGCGAGTATGGCGTGTCAGGTTCCTTCCAAGGAAGCCTATGGTAAACTAACTTCGAACCACTCCTGTGAAAGAAAGAAAAATGAGACACCTTTACAAAAGCTAGAGAATTTAAACAATGAAAAGGGAAAAAAACAACAAAAAACATAGTTAGCTGAACCTAAGGAGTGTATTGGGATCTTTAACAACTTCCCCATCAATTTGTATCTGCAAAACGAGAAATGAAATTACAAATTCTCCAGACTCAATGCGAGAAAGTCCGTGAAAATACGGTATAGAGAGCAACCTGTCCGTTTTGGATTCGTTGAATCCACCTGGAAAAGAAAAGAAATTTAAGAAAGAAATGTGAAAACGATATTGTAGAAAAGTAGTAGAGTAATAAGAGTAGAACCCTAGCGATGGAGCTGAGCTCTTGTATTTGGTTGAGTAGAAATCGGACACCGTCGTTAACTCTGTACAGAAAATTCCACAAAATCAAAACGAAGAAGATAAAAGATGAAACTTTATGAATCCTGAAGCAATAATAGTGGAAGACCTGACTCAGAAGATGAGACGACATCCTTGTAAGCCAAACCATCGTTGAGCTCGGGCCATGGCAAGCCGACACGTTGCGGCGGTGGCGGCAGCGGCGACATCGTAACCGGGACCACCGGTTGGCCTCAATTTGCTTGCGGGATTTTGTTTTTTTGACTTTACCCTTTTAAATCGAGTAAATAAAAACCAAGAATATATTGAACCAAACCGAAATAGACCAATCCAAGCCAAACATATACCTATCCGAATCAAGCCCGATCCAATCTCGGCTATTCAAATCTTATTTTAAACCATATTTCAAGAGGTTTTTTGTTTTTAACTTTTGTCTTGCAAAATAGGACATTTTTCTTAAATGAAGTAAGACAGAATGGGAAAGTAATATGTTTTGGTTCGATAGTATGTGAATCCAATTCTTAACATAATTAACCTTTATACAACACTTTGTTGATGAAAAGTTTCGTAAAGGACAAGTAAAGCCATAACTTTTCTTTTTTATGGGCTGGGGCCTGAATTTCCAAGTTAAGAATCAAATTCAAAAGAAGAAAAAAAAATTGATTGCTTTCTAAAACATTACTAAAAGTTTTGGTTGAATATTGTGAAGATTGAAGGCATAGTATTAAACGAACCTTGCTTTCTTATTAATTTATTATAATCATGAATGATTCATGAAGAGCAGTTACAATTAAGTAACTAATTATGTAGCTAGCCTTTACTAGAAAATCAAAACCTGAAAACACCAAAAGATATTGAGAGAGAGTTCCTATTCCTGTGCGGCTTTCTTGTACTCAGGCTTCAGCTCATAAGTTCCTTGGTTACTTCCTTTATTGTTGTAGATGCAAAGATCTCTCAGCAAGTCTTTCAGGAATTGCTGCACCAAAACCACATTCAAAACTTTGATTTTTGATATTTGTTTTCTTATTTCTCTTTTGACATCTCTCAATCAAGCACTATACAAAAGTCTGTAATTTCCTCTTGCTTACCTCTGGTTGGTCGGTTTCCTGAATGAGCTGCCTCAGAGTCCAATTTGATTGTCTTTCAAAGAGATTAAACATGACCTCCTCCATCTCTCTCCGGTCCCTTCTTGTTCTCTTCATTTCCGATGTCTTGTTTGTCACTTTCTTCTTTTCCTGATACAAAGCAATGACTTCGAGTTCTCACAGCTGTAACAATTCAGGACCCTTAACCATATGTGTTTTCAAGTGGTAAAGATAGATACAGGAGTCGCTGTGGGGATAATCATTCCCGGCATTGGCCTCATATGCATTCCATTGGCATTATCAATGACCTGTTCAAGAAACCAGAAACATGATCATGGAAAAAAAAATGCAGTGGAAAAACCACATTTGATTTAACCATGCTTTACAAGAACCTGGATCTGTCTATTTTTGCACATGTACTTGCTTGCCCTTTCACGGCACAGTTTTCCATAGCTCTCTATGTTTTCGTTATGAGGCCTCATATCAAATTTGTTTTTTATCTTCCCTTCTACTGACATTTTTCCTACACCTCAAAGAACATCGTTGAAGAGAATCAACACAGTTATCAAAAGACAAAATCAGGTTCTGTCTCTGGATTGTAAATAAACGAGACAAAATGTGATACAACAAGAATGCCATTATTCAACAAAGTCAATCTTAGACTAGTGTTACCCTCAAAGATTCATGCCATAGAAGCACCAACAGTTGTAATGGAATTGGGTACAAGCATATGCTACACACACAACTAAATTCTCCTTACCTTGTGAAGACTCACAGAAAACAGACATGGGGATGAAATCCTTAGACATATCCAAGGCATAACGTTTTGGAACGTTTCCAGATCCAGCTCGAGCTAATTCCATTACGAACTGCGAGGCAAAAGATATCACATGTTTTACACCAATAATACTCGCAGTTTTTAAGTGACGTGCAAGAAAGCAAACGTAAAACTAGCAAAATTCGTTTGAAGAGAGTCAAGTAAGCTAGAAGACAGCTCTGGAGACAACAGAGAATAATCTCTGATTTGCAAAATGCTTCCACACAATACTATACCCAATTCTCAAATTACAGCCAAAGTAGAAAACCACTCGATTTCTCCAAACTCAGAAAGCCCATTGCCCCAAATACATGGAATTTCAGAGGGTGAAATTTCCGATGGTAGAAACCAAAAATAAACCCTAAAATAGAGAAATCACGAAATTCCTGAGGAAGGAATGGAGAAAACGAGATAGACGCATGCAGAGAGGAGAGAAATGCGAGTGGGAGATGCAAAGGACGAAAGAAGAAAAAGAATACTTTGGTTTCTTCGTCCTCGGTAGCGAGAGGATCGATGGAGAGGGTGACTTTGGCGAGAGGACGGAATGAATCGTCGGGAAAAGGAAGAGATTGGAGAGAAGAAGCGACGAGAGAAGGGCATTTCATCAGCCACATCGATCTCTCTGCCAAACTCGTTTCCATAGCTTGATACCCATTCTTCTTGGCCTTAAATTCTTCCATTTTCATGCACAATAAGAAACTGAGAGAGAAGAGAGACGACGGAGAGGAAACAGAGGAATTCAAAGCGCGTTTATATATAATAAACCTGATGCTTCCCTATCACATCATTACATAATTTACATTTACATACTTTCCCAATTATTGCTATAAGTAATTACTAACTCTTTATATTCATATCTAAGTATCACAAACGAAAGTGTCAATAGAATCACAAAAGCAACAGCTTTTTTATACATTGCATTTTCCAATGTTAGTAGAATCCAAACGAGAAAAAAGGCTAGTTTTGTCTCTACTATACAAAATGACTACAAAACATTTATACAAAGACACGATTTTCCGGTTCAACTTCTTGTGTACAAACATGTTATGCAAATTGCTAGTGTTTGAGCCACTCTATCATCATTGTTGCTGGCTACGACAATATATCATCCACATATATCAATAAAGCAACAAATCTACAATCAGATTAAACATGTTAATAAAGAGTAAGACAAATTCATATACAGTGGAAAAACCCAAACAAAAACGTATGCACATGAGCAAAACATAGTAGTATACATTTGATAAAACGTGTTCACAAGTTCAGCCTGCATTGATCACTAGCTTTCTCTCCACTTTTTCTCATCAACGGTAGACTTGATCAAGTAACTGGATTCTAGTTCATCCTAACAAAATATATGACTGCATATAATTTTATCGAGAAAGCGGTAAACGCATGGCTAAGGTAGAATTAGAAACTTCATAGATCGTCTTAGGAAACTTTGGCCTAACTCCAGACCAGTTTATGAAACTTATTTTGCAGAGAGAGGAAAGAAGAGAAGAAATTGTAGAATATCGGTCAAAGCTTAACAAACAGAGCAAGAAGAAGGAATCATAACGCCGTAACACGAAAATACCATAATTCAGTATCAAGAGACGATGTTGTTGATGGACATCAAGAGCAGAAAACCCTAAAGACAAAAAAAAAGCAGTCTTTATTATCAGCTGGATGGGATGGTCATTCGCCGTAGCCAATGGTGCTGTATATGAAAGTCTCACAATATCAACTGGAAAGGAAGGGGAAATAATATTTGTAGAATCATCAACGAGTGTGTAAAATATTCTTCTCCCTCTTATTGGAAGTATCATTTTTTGGATCAACCTTCCTTCAACACAATTTTATATTCATTCAACAAACAAACAAAAAGGTGGAGTTGTACGTATTACATCTGCTTCGTCATCATCTAAGTATTAATCAAATTATAAAAAAATCCCTTATGAGGTGACACTAGAATACATTGTAGAACGGAGAGCTTATGTATAATATATTACAAGGATACAGAAAGTAAGAGACTCGAGGGTATTATCTGGTCTGGAAGTTGAGAGTTCTGATGCAGAATGCAAAGATAAAGGCAAAGAAGACGGTGAAGCCAACGAGGACAGCAGCGACTGGTCCCATAAAGTCAGACTGGAACCCATAAGTCTCGTCAATGTATTGCTTGACAGTGAGTCCTTGAGGACCTCCCAGGACGGTGATAGTTGTCTCCACGTCACCGTACTGCGACACGATCAATCCATACACGGTCCATGCGACAGGGCAGATCCAGTAGTACCAGATCCACCACTTGGGGATTTTGGGTCTGGGGATGAAGAAGCCCGAGAAGAGGTTGAAAATGCCGTAAAACGCTGAGGCGAAGATAGAAGCGACTTGCTGGTTTGGTGTGAGGGAGACAGTCATCATGCCGTAATAGGTCCAGTAGAGGAAGGAGAAGTAGCTGACAAAGAGGAACCAGAAGAACTTGGCAGCGGTCCACTCGAACCCAACCATGGCATAGACGATGATGGAGTAGTAAACGGTCTGAACCAGGACATAGGGAAGCTCACAAGTGACCTGGGAGATGGCGTATGGCATGGCTGAGTACATTCCTGCTGCCCTTTCCCTGTAGAACACAGTCCTCTCCACTGCCACCATTGGCTGTACCGTCGAACAGTTGTTTATCCCCACAAAAACAACCGCTGCATACAGTGCTCCTATCACCATCGTCAGGTCCGCTGCGTTCGACCTGTTACCTCCGATTTGCCAGAAGATGGTACCAATCAGGAGAGATGTTGCCAGTGTGAAGATGAAGCGAACAAGGTTGTAGTCAGGGGATCTCCAATACGTCCACCACTGCTTCCATAGGCATGATTTGAACTGTCCCCATGTATTCTGTGAGAATTGTGTAGCGAAGTAGAGATCCGTCGCCCCTGCTGGAGGTACACTCAGTTCTTTCACCAACGCTTTGTTTCGCCTGCATCATCATTTGGTTTCTTATTATCTGTATCATTATGGCTTAACAGTTAATCAGATACATTGGGCATGGGAAAGAAGGAACTTACTGGTGTAAGGCGGATGACCTGTGCAGCTCAGCAAAGTCAACTCCAAGCTTTAACTCCGCGGCTAGTGAGCTGGCTTCAAGCATCCAAGTGGCCGGGTTATACTTGTCTGGAATCTTGGGCACTCCGGGAATGGCTTCGAAGTACTCCACCACCTTGTGAGAGTTTCGACCCAAGGGACCCGCATAGATCACCTGTCCTCCTCTCTTCATCAGCATCAACTCATCAAACGCTTCAAAGATATCAATGCTCGGCTGGTGGATGGTGCAGACCACGGTTCTTCCTGTGTCCACTGTGTTCCTAACTGCCCTCATCACAATAGCTGCTGCTCTCGCGTCCAGCCCAGAAGTCGGCTCGTCCATGAAAATGATGGAAGGGTTGGCTACAAGCTCCACTGCGATGGTCAATCTCTTTCTCTGCTCCGTGGAAAGCCCCGTGACACCTGGTAAACCCACGATGGAGTCTTTCAGACTGTCCAGCTCTACCAATTCCATCACTTGGTCCACAAACATCATCTTTTCGTCCTTGCTGACATCTTTGGGAAGGCGAAGGAAAGCAGAGAAAATCAGAGATTCTCTGACTGTGACTTGTGGGGAGTGAATATCAGTCTGCTCACAGTACCCTGAAATTCTAGCAAATGTCTCTTGAACCTTTGGGAATCCTGATATTCTCACATCTCCTTCGATATATCCACCTGTTTTCCTTCCGGCCAAAACGTCCATTAGTGTTGTCTTGCCCGCACCACTCACTCCCATGAGCGCAGTCAAGACTCCTGGCCTAAATGCACCCGTCACACCTTTAAGCAGTTGCAGTCTGTTTTCTGTAACTCCTTGCTCCCTCATTTCCTATACCATTAAAACATATATTTATTTTTCATATTTGGTTTGGTGAAGATTCAAGTGTTTCCAAAGAAAAAAAGGATGGTTACCGCAGGCATGTCAACAAAGTATCTGACGTCGTCAAAGGACATAGCCAAAGGACTGAAAGGAAGAACCATTCCTCTCTTAGTGGCGGCACCGCTGGATGCTTCAGCCGCAGAGTCTGCAGTCCTACCCACTCTCCCCATTGCGACTTCTCCTGATAGCAGAGCAGAATGAGAAAAGAGTAGGAAAAAAAAATAAAGAAATAGCTAAGCAGATAAAGAAATATTTACTTCTGTTCCCATCGGCAGCAGACAGAGATCTACGCATTGGATCTTTCCTCTGATCTGAATCTTCATCTTCTTCTTCTGGAAGTAAACCTGACTTCTTCCCAAGAGCTGTAGTTACAAGGTTCATTAGTCTATTGTTTTAGCTTGGTAAACGGGTGATGCAAATATAAACGCATAGGAACTTACGATTGAGATAGGTAAGTGCAAAAGTGAAAAGAAGGTTGAAGAGGACTGTGAAACCAAGCAAGGCTGCAACTGCAATCCAATACCAGTTTTTATCCTGGTAGACGTCCCAATTATTAAGCACCATGGTTCCGAGCCTTGTTCTCCCGTCGGAAGCCTGCAGTTTTCAAAGTGAGACTCAGAAACTTTACTATGATATGCTTGTAAATACAGAATAAAGCAGCAAGAACTCACCAGTTTGTTCATCCATCTCGGAGCAAACATTTCATTGACGGTTAGACCGTTGAAAGCGTAGGTGAGAGGAGATATCCAGTATGCCCACCTCCACCACTCAGGAATCTCACCTCGTGGAAGAAGGAAGCCCCCGAGCAAGAACACGAGAAGTAGAGTGAGAGCACCACCGGTATTTGCTATCATCATGGTTCTGCACACAGAAGCGATCAACCTAAAGAGGGCAGCAGCCATTTGTTGAATCAAAAACACCAAGAGAAACTGCTTGAAGAAGCGGCCCGCGTCAGGTGCAAAACCGATGGAATAATAAGTCACCACCATCCATGCTGTCGATTCAAAGATTGAGGTTGGAATCCCGAGCAAGAAGGTGGGAAGTGTGAATGTCCAGGATGGATAAAACAGGAGATCCCTCTGTTTGTAGAACACCGGGAGTCTCGACACCATCATAGCCATCTCCGCAAACCCATTAAACATGTTGATGATCATTCCAAACAGCAATGCTCCTATGTAGAGGTTGGCATCAGCCTCATTATTTGTGTCCATTTCGGTTCTGAGGAAGAGTGTAGACGTGATGGCAGCGATGATGATGATCTGCACGGTCTTGAAGACGTAGAAAAAGGCGTTTCGCTGCATAAGCAGCCACTCTTTGTCCCAGCAGCTCTTGAGAAGCTCCATCTTCGAGACTGAGTACTTGTCGTACACAAGAGCTGCTTTGTGACCGCGAGACTTGTCGAATGGTACTGAGAGTTCGTTAGAAAGCTGCTTTCCGACGTGGAAGCCCTTGAATCTGCTGGCAAACTCTGAAACTGGAATGTAGCGATAGGGTCTGTTCTGGTCCACCCAGTATTGTTCCTGATCTTTTTTGGAGGTGACCTGTGCATTAAGCAATGATGGTTTGTGAGATCTTTTTGGAACGAAATACACGAATATGAAGCCAAGACAAGAGTGAAACAGGGGGGTTACCTCTTGCAAAAAATCAGCTGTTCCTTTTCTCTCAGGACACTTGAACCCAAAGCTCTCGAAGAACTCGAGAATGTGGTCCCTGGGTCCTTGGTACACGATTTGACCTTCCGATAACAAGATGATATCATCGAATAAATCAAAGGTCTCAGGAGCAGGCTGGAGGAGAGACATGAGCACCGTGGCATCTGTGAGGTGAACGATCTGCTGCAGGCACTTGACGATTTGGAAAGTGGTGGAGCTGTCAAGACCTGTGGATATCTCGTCCATGAACAGCGTCTTAGTAGGCCCCACAATCATCTCACCAGTTGTGACACGTTTCTTCTGACCTCCGGAGATACCTCTCATCATGTCATCTCCAACTATGGTGTCCTTGCAAATGTCAAGCCCCAGAATCTGTTCCACGGCAAGAGTCAGTTTTACTAGTGTTATACCACAAGAACAACAACAAAATCACTAGAAAAAATCATATATCTTGGCCCTTAATGTAATTTTTGGTGAACACAACAGCTAACACTCCTAGAATTCATACTTGAAACTCATGAGATAAGTTGAAAGAAGAAGGGATGGGCTCACTTTGAGAGTGTAATCAGTGATGAGACTGCTCTTAACCCCTTGAGCAGCCGAGGCTTTCATGAACAAATCAACATCGGCTTCAGGGAATATCCCAGCGTCCTTTTCTCTCCTTGCGAGCTCATTCAACAGATCTGCAAGAGGAGAAATCATTCAACAAGAGCACACAAAGCAGAACCAAGATTGTTAAAAGAAATGAATCTTTGGGTTGACCAAGATTGTTATACCGTAACGGGTACCAACACCTTGGCACCTAGCGGAGAAATCAAGAGTCTCCTTAACGGTCATGATACCGACGTGGAGATCGTTCTGGCTAATGTAGGCAGAGGTTTTTCTTGGAACAAACTCGTCGAGGCGGTAACCGTTGTAGGTGATATCACCAGAAACCTCAAGGGCTTTGTCGAGTTTTCCGGCGAGAGCCAAGAGAAGCGTGGTCTTCCCGGAAGAAGGAGGACCCAACAAAAGCGTCATCCTGGAGGGCTTGACGATACCAGAGATATCTTTAAGGATAGTGAGCTGAGCTTTCTTGGCAAACTGAATCCCAATCAGGCCTAGAGCAGCTTCTCCCATGTTCCTCACCACATTAAGAAGCGTGGGAAGAGATCTGCTACCGGTGTAGCAGTCGGCTTTGATGGTCAAGTGCTCGTACCTGACCTCGACTGTGGGAAGCTTGATGCCGACCCTGTCGATTCTGTTCCTGAGCTTGGTCAAAATCCTCTCGTTATCTTGCTCAGCCACCTTGAAGACCATGTCGATGAACTTCTGGCGATCCTCTCCGTCGAGCTTGGTGACGTCGACCTCCTTGCTGAGGAGCTGATTGCCGTAGACGTCGTCCTCGACAACGGCCGTCATGAGAGTGGTGCGGAGGCGGCTGTAGGTGGGGAGTTTCTCGATGGCTGCCCATTTAAGGGCCTCCTCGTCGTCGTTGACTGACTGTGTGCGTCTTGAACCGGCGGAGAAGATGTCTTCTATGTTTCTGCTGGCTCTGCTCACGCTTCGGCTAAAGCTTCGCCGCATACTCCCACCTCCGCCTAACGGAGGATTTGGGTTGTAATCCATCTTCTTGGCAAGAAAGTTTGGATCTTTAGCGGCTGGTTGATCTGATCTAGTCAAGGATTGGTTAGGGAGGGAAAGAGAGAGAGAGAGTGAATGAATGATGCAGAGACCGAGGATGAGATTAGAAAACGAATAAATAGAGATTGAGGAACACCAAGGTGGACTTTTCCATGATATTTCCCCTCGTTTCTATTGGATTTTGAAAAAATACTAAAAAAGTCCAAGTCTTCAATGGACAAGAAGTCCTTTTATTCAAATGCGAGGGGCTGATGATCAATGGCGGCTCCCTTACGCCCCTGTAATTATTATGATTAGTTCCCATCAAATCTGGCTAATAATTCAATTCAAACAAACAAAAAATTGAAATTTTCAATTTCCTTGTAAAACTAATGGATTCTGTTATCGTCAAAGTCAACAAAAGATAAGCAAGTGGAGCCCAGACACTAAAGTTCCAGAGAGAGAGTATTTATTTGTATTACTTAATTTGGTTTTCAAATGATACTCTGTCCAACTTTCCAATAATGAAGGACGAAGTCGCACAAAGGATTCCAGCTCTAAACGACTAACAGACCACAAGGGTTTACCTTACCAATGGATGCAAGATGAATCCGGATTTGATGTGGTCTCCCCAGATTCTATCTCCACCTGTTGTTTTTTGCATGGTACTAAGAATTGTTCTTGTATATATTCGGATCAACTTTGTATCTTCTTCCTCTTTGGCTATATAATAAGGTCTTTAACATCCTCAAATTCTCAGTCTCTATATTACTCTTTAGAAAATAACAAAGTAGCCTTGCCTCGTCTTCTTCAACTATACCATCTTCAAATATCTTTGATATTTCTTCTTCCGGTTGCACGCACACTACTGAATGCAAACACATCCCTTCTTTGCTATGTTATTAGACCTTCCACCCATGCCAGGTAACTCCCGAAGAAAAAGTGACGAGAGAAGGGCATTTCATTAGCCACATCTATCTCTCTACTAAATCCGTTTCCATAGCTTGATACCCATTCTTCTTCGCCGTAAATTCTTCCATTTTCATGCACAAGAAACTGAGAGGGAAAGAGACGATGGAAACAGGAATTCAAAGCGCGTTTATCAAACCTGAGGGCTTCCTTGTCATCATTCCAATTATTGCTAAATTTCATTAATCTCGCTTTCATATCTATTAGTATAACAAAAGGGAAGTGCCAATAGAATCACAAAAGTAGACGCTTTATAGAGGTTGCTTTTTTCAATGCTAGTAGAATCCAAAGCTAATTTTGCTTCTGATATACACAAACGACTACAAAACATTACAAGGTTTTTTCTGTTCAGGTTCTTGTGTATTCAAGGGCATGTGGATCACACGCGTGACCGCTTTGTTCTTCTCCCTGCTAAGTTGTTTGTCGCATTTCGTTTGTTAGAAACCTCATTGTTTTGAGTCACTCTACAATCTCCAGTCTTTGTTGTCTCTTCCTTCTTCTTCACTGTATTCTCCAACGCATCCTTCACAAAACACTTTAGCCTCCACAGTGTTGGTTCGTCCTGCATACAAGAAAAATAGCTTAAGAAAAGAAAAAGACGATTCTTTCGACCAGAAAAGCACAAATGACAGTGGCTTTACTAAGATATTTACTATTTACCAGTACGTCCATCTCAATATTCACTTCCTCTGCCCTAGGTTGGAAGCTCGGGTCAGCCTGAGCAACTATACCCAACACTTTCTGTAGATCATCCGGAGACAATTTTAACAATGCAAACCCAAGATTACGCTTCTCCTCAGTTGTAATTTTTCTGAAACAATCGCTCATCGGTGTGAGCAAATGATACATTGACCAGAGGACCCTAAATGTGTTAAGAATTCATTAGGAGTGATTAGGCCAACCTGCATCTCTCCACAACTATATGACTTAGCTTCTCCAGCTCGTCGTTAACATTGCAAATCTGGACAGAAGTATTTAAAAGTTTGTTAGTTAACAAGGTTTATAATACAAAAGGGTCGCTGATAT
Organism: Kernera saxatilis; assembly: GCA_900406395.1. Classification (NCBI taxonomy): domain Eukaryota; kingdom Viridiplantae; phylum Streptophyta; class Magnoliopsida; order Brassicales; family Brassicaceae; genus Kernera; species Kernera saxatilis. The sequence continues at coordinate 127,461 of OVAY01000018.1, forward strand.
CGACAAAAATTTAACCTCATTGCTCAATTCTCTAGTTGTTTTGGTATGAGATGCTTCTTTTGCTAGCAGCGCCTCCATTGCTGCTTGCTTCTCTTCTTCCTCCCGTATTTTCTCCTGTAATCAATTTTGTTAAGAACTTGGCTAAGATTAAAAACCTTGGTGCTAAGCTTCATCAAGAGAATAGTGTGAAAGACAATAACATATTATTATTACCTCTTCTTGAACCTTTGGAAGAAAGTGTGCCCATTTCTCCTCAAACTTTCCCAGTAATGTTTTCGCCATAGAGTAAACATCACTTGCTTCTTCATTATAATTCATTGCGTTCTCAAACACTAGCCGCATATCAGCATATATTTGCATAACATGTTTGTACCCAGTACCATCTTTAGCCTCCATTTGATTCTTTATCGTGCTGAAGTCCATGGGCTTGTCAATAATCTACAGTCAGATAAAGCATGTTATAAAGAGCCCTGCTTACAGAACAAAGAAAATCCCAAAACATAAAGAAAAAACACACACACAAAATCTTAAACGTATTCACAAAGCAAAACATAGTAGTGTACTTTTGATAAAACGTGTTCACAAGTTCAACATGCATTGATCACTAGCTTTCTCTCTATTTTCTCATCAACTGTAGACTTGATCAAGTAACAAAATATATGACCGCATATATTTTTAACGACCGCATATATTTTGAACGAGAAAACAATAAATGCATGGCTAAGGTAGAAACTCCATAGAGCGTCTTATGAGATTTTGACCTTGCAATACCTAAGATTTACCTCACAAAATTTTGGTAGCTCTGATAGGCAAAAGCTTTTTAGTCAGATGTACATTGCAATTATACCAAAAGAATATATCAATAAAGAAAGGTGAAATTCTGGTAGTGCTAATAGGCAAACCGCAAACGTGACCTAGTCAACTGTAAAGTCTAATTATATGTTCAACCAAAATAAGAGTCAAAGGGTGAATTTGGTAGCTCTAATAAGCAAAAGGTATTTAGTCAGATGAACAAGAAAAAATTGTATGTTTTTACCAAGAGATGATATCAACAAGGAAAGTTGAAAGTTGAAACGCAAACGTTACCTCAAAGTAGTCATGCAAACCAAGACCTTCTACATTGACAGGATGCATAAATGGCCATGCACACCTATGCTGAGTTATCTGAGAAATCAATACAATAAGTAATGATTTAAATTCTTCTGAAAACATAAATGTCAAGATCAATTCAGGTGAAAATATTATTTTACCTGACGGAAAATTGTTCCAAATTGACGCATGAGGTCGTGCATTCTTTTTGCAGCAACAGCTTCTCTACGCGCTGCCTCTTGTTGAACCTTCCTAATGCCAAGAACATGTCTCCCTTTTTCTGTATCTTTAGCGATAGAGCCAGAGTTTAAGACGACAATCCTCGAGTAAAATTCCTCTACTTGTTTCAGTTTATGCTCAAGCTGCAGGTAGAACCATCAACCAACCGTTGAATCAACATTTTCTATCTATATCTGAATGTGGCACATCAAAATAAATTCAAAGCAAATCTCCAGACCAGTTTCTGAAACTTGTTTTGCAGAAAGAGCAAAGGCACAGAAGAAATTGTAGAATATGGCTCGAAGCTTAAGAAACAGATCAAGAAGAAGAAGGTAACATAAGTCCATAGCGACGTAACACGAAAATACCCAAATTCAGTATCAAGAATGACAAGGAAAATTGAGATTATGTTTCTAGTAAGAGGAACCAGAGCTCAAAGCAGAAGACTTCTCTAGTGAACCAACCATCCATTGAATCAAGATTTTATATCTATATATGACTATGCCACTTCAAAGCAAAAACTCCAGAGACCAGTTTATGGAACTTATTTTGCAGAAAGAGCAAAGCACAGAAGAAATTGTAGAATACGGCACAAAGCTTAACAAATAAAGCAAGAAGAAGGAATCATAACACGAAAATACCCTAATTCAGTATCAAGAAAGACAATAGAGCAAGAAGAAGGAATCAAAGCTCTTAGGAGAAGACTGTTTTACCGAATCAACCCAATGTAAAACCTCGTCGACTCGCTGCTTGATGCACTCGGCCTCGATAGGGAAAACCTGGGAATCTCCTCCGGGGATTTGACCTAATTCTGGCACTGAGTCGGCCATTTGCAGGTTCTCAGAAGTCAGAACCAACCAAACAAAAGAAGAATTGTGGGAAGAAGAATGATGTTGGACTACCTGTCGTTTCTTAGGATGCAAAACAACATATACTAGTCCAAACGCAGAGTCGTTTTTTTGGATGCAAAACCACATACATTCCAGATAAAATTATAGAAATAGTCTATTTTTCTTTTAATTTATTATGTTGGTTTATTATTATTCAACCTTTCTAAGTAAAAACGAAAAAAGGTGAAAAAAGTAAGAATAGATCTCATTATCTGAGTTTAGGAAATTGCGATTCTAAATTGTATTGAATTTCGATTTAGTTTTTGTCTGTTTTTTTGTTCTTCAGCCACCGGTATGTTGGAGCAGTTTGGAGTGTGTTTCTTTTTAAAAGCATCGCAAACTAATCTACTTCACCTTTGAACTACAAAAAAAACAAAAAAATTGTTTGAATACAAGATAATCTCCTAAAATAGTCTATTTTGACAAATCTCCTTTCCATATCATTAATTAAATAATTAGGATTTCAATTCAAAAGTTTTTAGCATCTAATATTGGGTTAAATCAGAAATACATTTGCAAAATCACATTAAAACGTAGAACGATATTTTTTTTAAACAAAAAAAAATTTTAAACGACATTATTTATGAAATCAATACCCAAACACATCAATTTTCGAAACTTCAAAAAAATTGTTTTACACATCCATAAGAAAAAGAAGAAAAAAAAAATAATAATAACACATTTCTCATATGCCATTAAATTATTTTATGTATGTGATTATGTAACGGATAAAGGGATAAGGTAGTTACTAGTTTTATAGTCCAAACACCGACAGGTAATAAACGTGCAATCCACTTCTTCTTTAATTGCCATGCCTTCATTTCTCAACCCGAGTAATCTAAACCAAAGAAGAAAAAGAATGTAGCGGAAAAAATCTCCTATATATATTATTTTTGTGTTGGTCTGGACTCTGGAATATAAAATTGATGTTCATAGATACAAATATTTTTTTTTAGAGTATTTGTAATCTATGTCAAAAATAAGATGAAAATTAAGAAAATGACAATGGCTTAAAAAGTTTTAAACGATTTTATCCTTACTTAATTAGTTAATTGTTATAGGACAGTCGGACATGTGATTTATTTTTGTAATATATTATTTTTATAGACATCTAGGTTGTTAAATAGATGTTAAGATTTAAGATTTTGAATCTAGGATTTAGTTTTGTTAGATCATCACATCATGTGATAAATTAGATAATCATTTGATAAACTAAAGCGTCATATGATAAATTAGAAATACGTATAATTAAATAATCACCAAAAAGCATGTCCCATAACAATTAAATACAAAGAAATCCAAAACTGATAAGAAAACATACTAATTGATGGCTTGATGCAAATACACATCATTACTATTCTGTAATTTCTATTTTCGCTATTACCATTTAGCAAATTCACTCTAGAAGACATTCTTAAATTCTCAATAAAATCAATAGATGACAAAGAAACAAAAAACCCTGCAAATTCCTCAAAACAAATACCAGTTCGTTGGTCAAGGGACTTGAAGGCAACCTAATAAAAATTTGGTAATATAACTATTAGGAAATAGAATAGTCCAACTATGAAGAAAAGGTCTATTTTATATTACCTTTTGTCACGGGTACTGTTTCATTCCCTTGGACCCTTCTCCTTCAAGATCTGTTTCTCCCTTCTTTTCCTCTACCAGATTTTGTTTCAGAGATCCCTTCACTTCCATATCCATTCATCTTTCTTGTCTGAATCATAGGAAAGACTCTCACTTTCTTTTGTCTGGTCGATCTGAGATTATTTTTCTAATTTGTTTGCTTTCTCTTCCAATTTTCAATTAATTTGTCACTTCCGAAGTGTAAGTACGCGTGTATACTACGCAGTTACATAAGTGTACACATGTCTACGTGTTTCTTTGTCTTTAACTCATTTCTGAAAACTGAAATTTGTTGTCTCTCAGATTCTGCGTTTGTTTTACGGAGAACCGTCTTCAGGGTTTGGTTTTTTCTCCGAGTTTTTTTGTCCTTCAAAAAAAACTTCGGCTGCTCCCTCTCTCTATCTATCCTCAAGAAAGATCCGAGCTTGATTCATAATCTGTGAGTCTATAAATTCCATTTAATGCTCTAATTTTGTATTTCTGAATTAAGCTTTATCAATTTTTCCCCTAAATCTTATAGTTTCTTTCTGAGACTCAGGATTAAAGATAAGTCTTGAATCTTAGGATTTATTTAACAATTTATATCATTTTGCGTCATGAAATTCCTCTGCGGTTTTGCATTTGCAGATAATTTGAAAAAAAATGGGTAAGAGTTGGTTTTCTGCTGTGAAGAAGGCCTTAACTCCAGAACCAAAACAAAAGAAAGAACAGGTACTTCGATACTTAAACTATTTCCATAGATTTATTTTGGATTATTCACATATTTTTGGTTATTCAAATCCATAAAGACAATGTTTGTTTATGCCTTTGATGAATTAAAAAAAAAAAACTGAAAATGGTTTTGTTTTACTTCATTAGAAGCCCCATAAGGCCAAGAAATGGTTTGGTAAATCCAAGAAGCTGGATCTTACCAATTCTGGTGAAGCAGATTTACTGCCTAACAATACTCCTTGTGCTATAAAAGACGCTAAACTAAAGGAGATTGAGGAGCAACAGAGCAGACATGCTTACTCTGTGGCTGTTGCAACTGCTGCAGCTGCAGAGGCAGCCGTTGCAGCTGCTCAAGCTGCAGCTGAAGTTGTTCGTCTCACTGCATTATCACGTTTCCCTGGGAAATCAAAGGAAGAGATCGCAGCTATCAAGATTCAGACCGCATTTAGAGGATATATGGTATAGTTCTGCTTTCATTGGGTTTCACATTTCCAAGTCTAGTAACTATAAAAGTGGGTTTGGTAATGGAACAAGTTCATACTTTTTTGGTTACACTTTTCAGGCAAGAAGAGCATTGCGTGCGTTGAGAGGCCTTGTGAGGCTAAAATCTTTGATCCAAGGGAAATGTGTGAGACGCCAAGCTACATCGACATTGCAAAGCATGCAAACACTAGCTAGATTACAATATCAGATCCGTGAGAGGAGGCTCCGATTGTCAGAGGATAAGCAGGCTTGTGCGCGACAGCTCCAACAAAAACACAATAAAGGTTTTGATAAGGTAAGTTAATCCTCACTAGATTTTTCATAATTTTATCTTTCTCTTGATCTTGGATACTTGAGAAAATCACATTTCGAGCTTGGTTCCAATGTAGCATGTGAAGATTTTCTTTCTTGGTACAAACTTAATGAATGTATTACGTTTTGTGAAATAGATTGGGAAAAATTGGGATGATAGCACACTGTCCCGGGAGAAAGTTGAAGCAAACATGTTGAACAAGCAAGTAGCAACAATGAGAAGAGAAAAAGCGCTTGCATACGCTTACACTCATCAGGTATCAAACTAGTTCTCTATCTGACTTTAGTGTCTTTACACCAGAAGAATTATGAATCTAAAAATGGTGAAAACTGTTAATATGCAGAATACGTGGAAAAACTCATCGAAATTGGGTTCTCAAACATTCATGGACCCAAACAACCCGCATTGGGGTTGGAGTTGGCTAGAACGTTGGATGGCTGCTCGACCAAACGAAAACCAGTCAGTCACACTCACACCAGATAATGCTGACAAAAACTCTTCTGCGAAGAGTGTAGCAAGCCGTGTCATGTCTGATATGGTTCCACGTGGCAAAAACCCTTCACCAAAAGGAAAGACACCAAACAGTCGAAGAGGGTCAAGCCCGAGAGGGAGGCAAGTCCCTAGTGGTGATGAAGACTCAACGAGCATGCGGAGTATCCAATCAGAACAACCTTGCAACCGTAGGCACAGCATTTGCGGGTCAGTTGCATCCACCAGAGACGATGATAGCTTAACCAGTAGTCGTTCTCAGTCAGTTCCAGGCTACATGGCACCTACACAAGCCGCGAAAGCAAGAGCTCGGTTCTCAAACCTTAGTCCTCTAGGCTCAGAGAAGACCGCGAAAAAACGGTTGTCCTTCTCGGGATCTCCCAAGACTGTAAGGCGGTTTTCAGGTCCTCCGAAGCTGGAAAGCAATGGTAATAATAAAGATACTGGTTATGCTTAAGAGGAGGATTTTTTTATCAGAAGAATGGATAGAGTTTATATCTGACATTGTTGTGTAGGTGAGAGTCTGGAACAGAGGTGAGTTCAGCGAAGATTCTGTTGCGTCTTTGTTTTATAACAATTGTCTTGATTGGTTTTTTGGATTTTTTTTAACTGCTACAAACTTACTTATTTATTTGATTTTTTATTGGTTAACATTTGATGTTCCTGTAACTTTCAACTGATGAGGAGACATATATAAGCAAGATTGATGATTTGCAAAGTAATGTCTCGGTTCCTTCTTTGGCATTAGTTGATTATTACAGACATAAGAATTTGCTTTTCACGTGAAAAGCAAAAAGAACGTTATTAAGTACCAATTACCATGAAGATTTGTTCCAAGAGAGCCAAAGTAAAACTCAGAATGTGTATTGAAAGTTAAGGGGGTCTTTTTAGCACATTTAACTAGTGAAGGGGTTAAATTATAAATAAAGAGAAATAAAAGGGCCTGTAAGGCTTTTTGGGATTCTAGGGCTTTCCCTTCATTGGTCGGATCAGACGACGTTTTACATCTTCTTCTTCCTCCTCTTCACATACATCATCAGTGTGTTTTGGGGTAAAATTGAGAAAGAGCGAGAAAAATGAGCGGAGCCGGTAAGAAAATCGCGGATGTCGCTTTCAAAGCTTCGAGGACTATAGATTGGGATGGGATGGCTAAGGTCCTTGTCACCGATGAGGCTCGCAGAGAGTTCTCTAACCTCCGTCGTGCTTTCGATGAGGTTAACACGCAGCTCCAGACCAAGTTTAGTCAGGTTCTCTCTCGATTTTCCTTCCCTTGATCTGATTTCCCTCATCTATTCATTCGTCTCCGATGGGTTTTGAATTTTAGATCTTCATCATTTCGATTCGACGTTAGTATTCTGGATCAGGTGATTCATTCACGGATTTTCACGATTTCAGATTGTTGTTGGTGACACTCGTTCTTATATTCTGTTTGATATTGTTATTCCCATAGTTGATCCAGAAATATATTTTGTTAAGATCTATTTCCTTTAAGACGTATTAATCAGAGAACGTTGTGCTTGGCCTTGGCGTTTGTTTGTTGCTCATCTGGATGTGAAATGTCGAATGTAGTCACCGATGCTGACCATGTTCTATTGATAGCGTAGTTTACTTGTGCTCTGAGAATATGGTTTCCATCTTGTAATTCATATCATGCTAATTATTTCACTAAAGTGCCATTTCTGAAGAAATCCTTAATGCTCTAATTCTTGTTTTATGACTTGAGTTGTGGAGTGATTTTTCATTTCGTCGATTTATGCAGGAACCTGAACCCATTGACTGGGATTTCTACAGAAAGGGTATTGGGTCAGGCATAGTGGACATGTACAAGGAAGCTTATGACAGTAAGTTCTAATTATCTGCAAATCTTAATTTTGAATAAAACCTGTTTCTTATGAAAACTTGTCGGCTTATGTGTGGTCCTGAAATTTAGTGCAGTGCAACTTCTAATTACCATGCTTCTCTTGAAAAATATTTTTCCTTTCAACTAGTTTTTGCGTAGTTGTCAAGTGGAAGTCTTCTGCTTGCCTTTATTTGGCTTCCAAACCAGATTAAAAGGTTAAGAGAGATCTGCTATTATATAGGGGAGCTGAAACTGAAGTTCCTATAGCTGTTGATTGTTGGAATTGTGGAGATAGACCAAAGGAGGTTATAAGAAACTAAATTGTATCTTTTGTTGCTGTTTTTTGTTTGCTGCAGGCATTGAGATTCCCAAGTACGTGGACACTGTTACACCTGAATACAAACCTAAGTTTGATGCGTTGGTGAGAAATAGCTTAGACACTCGATTATATACAGTGTATTTGACAAGGTCTTTTCAGTTAACTTAGTTGCTTCTTTTTTTTGTGCTTTGTTTCATGCTATATTTAGTTGGTGGAACTGAAAGAGGCAGAACAGAAATCGCTGAAGGAGTCTGAACGGCTGGAGAAAGAAATCGCTGATGTCCAAGAGATAAGCGTAAGTAACCCCACAAAAGCAAAATTCTTGGATTAGCTGTGTTGTTGATTTTCAATTCAAGATTCTGATATGTGATTGTTTCTATGTGTTGGCGTAATCAGAAAAAGCTCAGCACCATGACTGCAGATGAGTACTTTGAGAAGCACCCAGAGCTCAAGAAGAAGTTTGATGACGAAATCCGTAACGACTACTGGGGATACTGATCATGTTTTCTGTATCTCCGGGCTGGAAAAGAAACTCTCTTCTCTTTCTCTTTCTCTTTTACTGTGATTTTGTGAGCTGATCATAACAATAATAAGTACACCCATTCACTTAAGCAGTGTTGAGATCTTCATTGGAGACGACCCAGTGAGGATAAACCCATTTGGTTTTAGTTATCAATTTCATAAATTGTTTCGTTTCGTTCTAAAGGGAATAATAAGAGTGAAAAGATCTCATTCCATATTTTCATTTTCAAGGAATGAAGAAATCCCTTACTCGTTTGCTTTTGCATTTTTTTCTCTTTGGCTCACAATATAGTAAAAATGTGATGTTTTTGACTTGTTGTGTTGCATGAAATCAATACTCACTACGAAGTGTGTCACCAATTTAACCAATTTGGTACAAAGTCTTTGGTTTAATTCGAACCGGATGTAAAACAAATTCTCGCTCCAGAAACATTTATCCCAGATTAAAGTTCCTCAATCTGAAACTCTTCAAAAAAACCCCGATGCCGCCAATTTCTCCGAATCTGTTTGCAAAATCAGCCTGCATAAACCTAAACACCATGCGTCTGCCTCAAATGGAGAGTTTTACTTGACGGAGCCTTGCATAACCATCGCGAACATAGACCCTATGAAATCCTGAGGTATTGTGTTTACCAGCTATTAAGAAATCCATGTCGGATATGAGCAAAATTTATCAATACAAGTTTACTTGCTTCGAAGAAGGCCATGGCTCGAATGACGAGAGGAATTAAGCAACGAACGTATGAATTTTGTCCAAGAATTGCTCCAATTGAGTCCTGTTCGAATCTAGGCCAGAGTGAAAATTTTGGTAAGAAACTGAAGCTCTTTTTTTTTTGTTAGTAGAACTTGCCCATTCTTCTTTGTCAATATAGAGTTCAGTTCATGTGACTGCTTGTTAAATTGCACGCAACCAATATTGGTTAGCAGTGTGCTTAGAGCGTATATACAACATTAATGTTTAATACTCAATAGTAAGTAGAAAGACGAATCTTTATTGGTCTAAAGAATCAAGATCCACGTGCTGCTCTCCTACCCCCCTCTGTACCGAAAGTCAGGTTTTGGCCTTTTGCTAATAATTGTATCAAAGAAGATAGAGAGATAAGACCATTTCCTCTTTAAAGTAAAACATGTATCTGTAAAATGCATGAGCCAGAGATTAGCTCGTAGGTCATGCTCTCATGTCAATCACGTGTCCAAGGCCAAAGGGTGTTTTCGCAAACTCACGCTCCCATTCCTCAACTCTATAAATAGGAGATGTGTGTCTGTGTCCCATCTCCAAGCAAAATACACACAACAGAGAGCTTCCCAAAACCTCAACACTAGGTAAGTTGCAACCCTTTTCATGAGACTTTTTTGGTCAATTAATGGTTCAACAAAAATCTGTTTTTTTGAGCTTTGATTCTGCAACGTACAGAAACAACAAGATGGAAATGGGAACCTCATCATCATCAGGCTTGGTCAAGGCCAAATCTGAGACACTCGCAGAAGCTCTCAAGTCTAGTTCACTCGATTTCAGCAACGGTGGCGGCAGCAGCCATGGGAGCACGCAGCATGTGAAGGCAAGGACATTATCATCGCCTAGCAACAGTAGCAGCAGCAACACCAGAAGGAACACACACATAAGGAAGGCCAAGAGTGCACACCCTGCTCTTGACCTTGGTGGTCTCACTGGTGGTGCTGCTCTTAGCCGAGCCTCCAGTGCTTCCCTTGGACTTTCCTTCTCTTTCACTGGCTTCACCGTGCCTCATGAAGAGATCATTGCTTCAGAGCGATCATGCAGCAATGACGATATCTGTAAGAAAATTATTAAACACGGCACCGAATTGAAGTTGTTGGTGTAGTCTTTGGAGTTTATTCGGTTCTTGTTCTTATTATCCATTTATCCTTCATGTTGCAGTGGAAGATATTGAAGCAGCAACCAGTAGTGTGGTCAAGTTTCAGGCAGAACCAACCTTTCCTATATATCTGAAGGTAATCCATTTCCGCGGATAGACAATTTTATGGGAAACATGGGAAATTGATCTTTATGATACTCTCTATTTGAGCGCAGGCACTGATGGAGATATGTATCTAAATCATCAACACCCAAAAGTCCATAGAAATATGTTAGATTTTGCTGCCATTGGTCAGTCCATCTTCAGTGGGTCTGTTTTATCTCATATGATGTTTATGCACAAGAACTCCCCATTTCTTTCATAACGAAGAAATCGTTACCTTTTAAAACTAGAATTATCTTCATCATTGCATTAAGACAGCGTCATGAATCTTCCTAGATATTGGAAACCTCTGTTTGCCTTCTTTGTTGGTCTAACTTTGGTGCCCAAAAGTCAAGCTTAGGAGGCTCAACTACAATTTACTGGTTATCGGCAACATGTGAAGCAGAGCTTCACGCTGGACCAAAAGGGTATGGTTATATTGGTATTGTCTTGTATAAGTATAAATCAGAGAGAATTTAAGTCATCTTTCTGTGGAAAAACAATGGTTTTCTTTCAAATTCAGGCATATAGGAACTTTTGTCTGCAAAACTTAATAACCAAATCAATTCTTATCATGTGCTATGCAGTTCATAGATATCACATACAAGGTAACGACCAAAGGAATGGCATCGTCATCAGAAAAGAGCATCTTGAATGGGATTAGTGGTTCAGCATATCCAGGAGAGCTTCTAGCTCTCATGGGACCTTCTGGAAGTGGCAAAACTACTCTACTCAATTTGCTTGGTGGCAGATTCAATCAGCAAAACATCGGTGGCTCGGTTAGCTACAACGATAAGCCATATTCGAAGCACTTCAAAACCAGGTTATTAAAAGATCCTAAAACTAACTGTAGATGCATATATAACCGTATAAATTAACGCATGAAACCATCATGGCAGGATTGGGTTTGTGACTCAAGATGATGTACTGTTCCCTCACTTAACAGTAAAAGAGACACTAACCTACACAGCTCTTTTACTCCTTCCTAAAACCCTCACAAAGCAACAGAAGGAGCAAAGAGCTGTTAGTGTTATTCAAGAGCTTGGATTGGAAAGGTACATTATCATATACTACCACCACCTAACAACTTAAGCTCTTTCTCTTTAGGTATGGCTAAGTCTTAAGAGTGGAACCTAATCAGAAGATTGTGACTAATATTGTATTAGGTGCCAAGACACAATGATTGGAGGGTCATTCGTGCGTGGTGTCTCAGGTGGTGAGAGGAAAAGGGTTTGTATTGGGAATGAGATTATGACCAATCCGTCACTTCTTTTTCTTGATGAACCCACCTCTAGTTTGGACTCTACTACTGCTCTAAAGATTGTTCAGATACTACAAAGTATAGCAAAGGTAAGACATCCACTCTTTACAGCTCCAAATCATTTTTTATGGGTTTGACCATATCCAAGTTCTTACTTGTTGGCATGCAGGCGGGGAAAACTATTGTAACAACAATCCACCAACCATCAAGCAGGCTCTTTCACAGATTTGACAAGCTGGTTGTACTCAGCAGAGGAAGCTTGCTTTACTTTGGGAAAGCATCAGAAGCAATGTCTTATTTCTCTTCCATAGGATGTTCTCCTCTACTCGCCATGAACCCAGCAGAGTTCTTGCTGGACTTAGCTAATGGAAACATGAACGATATCTCCATACCGTCAGCTCTTAAAGAGAATATGAAGACGGGAAATTCTTGCAGCGAGATTAGATCTTCCAAACCAACTCCTACAGTTGTATATGAGGTGAGACAAGAATGAGATGCCTTTACATATCAAGCTACCTTTTAGAGCTATATTTAATAAATGTTTAACTGTGATGTTGATGCGGATACACAGTATCTTGAGGAAGCTTACAAGACACAAATTGCAGTCATGGAAAAGAAGAAACTTATGGCTCCAATTCCTCTTGATGAAGAAATTAAATTGATGTTAACTTGTCCTAAGCGAGAATGGGGATTAAGCTGGTGGGAACAGTATTGTATACTTTCTTTGAGGGGATTCAAAGAACGGAGGCATGACTACTTCAGCTGGTTGAGAGTCACTCAAGTTCTCTCCACTGCCATCATCTTAGGTTTACTCTGGTGGCAATCAGACATTCAACATCCGAAAGGCCTACAAGATCAGGTATATATATAAATATGGTCTAGAAATTAGTTGTGGTTAGTCTCTTACCTTGAAAATGGAACTCTCTCTGAATCTCAGGTAGGGCTACTCTTCTTCATTGCCGTTTTCTGGGGATTCTTTCCGGTATTCACAGCGATCTTCACATTTCCTCAAGAGAGGGCAATGCTGAGCAAGGAACGAGAGTCAAATATGTATCGATTAAGTGCATATTTTGTGGCTAGAACCACAAGCGACCTGCCACTTGACTTGATATTACCTGTGCTTTTCCTAGTTGTTGTATATTTTATGGCTGGATTGAGATTAGGAGCTGAATCCTTTTTCCTAAGTGTGCTCACTGTCTTCCTCTGCATCGTTGCAGCTCAGGTACACATAAAAAAAAAGGGTCTCATTTGTGAAACCAAAGGACATGTTAAGCGGAAAATGCTAACAACTTTGTTTTTAGGGACTTGGATTAGCAATAGGGGCGAGCTTAATGGACTTGAAGAAGGCCACAACTTTAGCATCAGTAACTGTGATGACTTTCATGCTCGCAGGTGGCTACTTCGTGAAGGTAAATATATACATATACCAATTCAAAGGCTGGTACACTTTTGAATGATTTCAATATTATAAACAGGTTTTGGACACATAGTACATTGTTCTTACCTACCTTTCTCCACATTCAGACATGTTTTAAACTTGTACTTACAATGAGATGTTCTAGAGATGTTTACCACTAATTAAGCCTTTGCATCATACCTAGAGATGTTTGTTTGCAACTCTAAAGAATTGATTGACATCCGTTTTTTTCTTTGGCAGAAAGTTCCAATATTCATTGCTTGGATACGTTTCATGTCATTCAATTACCACACATACAAGCTCCTTGTCAAAGTTCAGTATGAAGAAATCATGCAAAACGTGAATGGAGAGGAAATAGAGAGTGGGCTTAAGGAAGTGAGTGCTCTTGTAGCTATGATTATTGGCTACCGTCTCTTAGCCTACTTTTCTCTTCGAAGGATGAAGCTCCAAACTCCAACTTAAATAGAGATACAAAAAAAGATATTTAATTTGTCCACTTACTTTGTAATACTTTTGCTTGTTTATACATATACATATCCACTTATTTTGCAAGGTACACCACAAAACAGATTAAATATTTAGGTTTCCAAGTACATGATGCTCTCAATATCATCCCAAAAAATTGTTCTTAAAGCTACCAAACAGTCGAGAGCCACCAATTGCTCATCCCAATCATGTCACGTGGTGGCCTTATTTCAATCCTTGGAGTTATCTCATTCCTCTCCAAATCATAGATGGAAAAGTGTGCCGTTTGATTATGCGTGAAATCTACCGTTATATATCAGCCAAACCTTACCACTGTGACTAGTGCCACCCATCCACACATGATATTAAGAGACACCATTGAACCGAGGAACCGGTAGAACAAAAGTCCTCTTATTCGAAAATTGACTCTTCTCTGCGTCTTCAAGCACCCAAACATTGACAGTACTATCTCTGAAAACACTAATACAATCAAGAACAGCTACTTTTCCTTTGTAGTTTACGAGACTGGTGGAATAATAGTTGATGACCATGCGAATTTCATTTTCTTCGTTTTCCTTTTCCTAGCCTTGGAAATTTCCATAAACTTATTGATAATCCACTTCAAATTATGTATTAACTTTCAATATTGTCCACAGATTTCGAAGGGTATATTAGGATATACATGAATCTTTAGATTTTGAGTTATCTATATCTCTTGAGATTCTCTTGTGCTATACCTTATGCTATTATATTCACTATGTTTTAAGAAACTCCAAGTTTCAATCTTTGTTCTATTAAAAGAAAGAAAAAGTGATGGCATATTGACTTGGGAGGTGAAAAGACGAATCTCTATTGCAGATAGATGCTCTGAACTAACAGAAACGAACAATAGAGAAACAAATATTCTTTCCTCTTTTAATGCTCGAAAGATCCTGACCGTTGATCCTTGGCTTTATGGGCGGATGGGGTAAGCATTAACTACGTGGTCCTTGGACAATCGCTGTATGTCCAACACGCGGAATAGTGTGACTGTTATATTCTTTCTTCTTTTCAAGAAAAAGCAAACCTTTTTTCCCTCAACTTGCAGAAGAAGAAGCGACATTCACAAGGTTTCTTTTCATCAATCATTTGTTCACTTGTTCCTTTTTCTTACCTTTTGATTTTCGATTCCATTCTCTCTCTCCTTTTGGAGAAATGCGGCAAATGCGTTGCTTGTAGATGTTTTGTTACGGCTCTTCCTTCGACTTTGAAACTTGTATAAATCTTTGTCGAAACAGTTGATGGGGAAGTTTATGTTGTCTGATGCTTGAGATTGGTAACAGGATCGGTTTTATCTGGTATGTTAGTAGTGAACTAGGTTTATACATTTTCTGATTTCTCTCAAATTACGGAGTCTTGCACTGCTCTTTTCTTGCTGCTGTCTACCGATTGTTGTGAATGTTAAGAACAAAACCCACAAGCCAAATTCTCTAACAATATTTGAAACTATTCAGTATAAATAATGGTCATCAATGAATTTGCCTCTATGCTCAAATCACAGGACAATATTTATTATATGGTAATCATGGAGCGGCTGAATTCTCCTCCTCCTCTCATGATCGTCTCGGACCTTGATCATACCATGGTAAGATCTCATTCTGTAGTAACTCTCTCTTTGTTTTCTTCAGCCAAACAAACAGGTTTCTTGATGACGTGATTCACGTTTCTACAGGTTGATCATCAAGATTCTGAGAACCTCTCTCTTCTGAGGTTCAATTCATTGTGGGAATACGCTTATCGCCGTGACTCTCTCCTTGTCTTCTCAACTGCAAGATCACCAATTCTTTACAAAGAATTGAGAAAAGAGAAACCCTTGTTGACTCCTGACATCATCATTACGTCAATCGGAACCGAGATAGCGTTTGGTAACTCCATGGTTCCTGATGATGCATGGGTTGAATCCTTGAGCAGCCATAAATGGAACAGGGAGGTAGTCTTACAAGAAACCAGCAAGTTCCCTGAGTTAACTCTTCAGCCAAAAACTGAGCAGAGGCTACACAAGGTCAGCTTTTACATCGATGAAGGTAAAGGTGAGGCAGTGACCAAGGAACTATCACAATTGCTGGAGAAACGTGGCGTTAAGTGTTTACTTATCTTTATGTTTTCTTTTCGTTGGGATCTTTGTTACTTGAAACCAAATTGTTTGTGATGATGGTATTGTCTTTATGTTTTCAGTTAGATGTCAAGATAATTTACAGTTGGGGAAAGAATGTGGATGTTATACCGCGAGCTGCAGGAAAAGGAGAAGCCCTCGAGTATCTTCTCAAGAAGCTGAATGCTGAAGGAATATTCCCGGTCAATACTCTTGCTTGCGGTGACTCTGAACACGATGCTGAACTGTTTAGCATTCCCGACGTTCACGGTGTCATGGTAATAATGTTCACTCATCATCACAATCTCTCCCTTCTTACCAAAAAAACCTGACTGGTTTTGTCTATGTGCTTTGTGAAGGTGAGCAATTCCCAAGAAGAGCTATTGAAATGGCATACTGAAAATGCTTTAAACAACTCAAAGGTTATACATTCAAACGAGAGATGTGCGGATGGGATTATTCAAGCCATTGGTCATTTCAAGCTTGGCCCAAATCTTTCTCCAAGAGATGTTTCCGAGTTCTTGATTCGAAAGACGGACAATATGAATCCTGGTCACGAGGTTGTGAGGTTCTACTTGTTCTACGAGAGATTGAGACGGGGTGAGATCAAGAACTATGAGACACACATAGGCAGCTACAAAGAGTCATGTGTGAGTACATAGGATGTTTTAAATGGGAAAATCCATATCTGTGTAGCGACCGGACTAATACCTTTCCGTCTCTTTTTCTTGGAACATTTTTCAGCACCAAGCTGCTGTCTTTTTCCATCCATCAGGTGTAGAGAAATCTCTGAGAGACACCATTGATGAGCTGAGAAGATATCATGGAGACAAAAAGGGGAAGAAGTTTTGGGTTTGGGTAGATCAGGTGCTGGTAATAGACACCACTCCTGGGAAATGGATAGTGAAGTTTGAAAAGTGGGAGCAATGCGGTAACCATTTTTATGCAATCTGATCTTTGATGACTATATGAGCAAGTCCTATGATTGATATTATATGACAATGATCGTTTGTTACTTTTGGCAGAGGATGAGCGTAAATGTTGCACAACGACAATCGAATTCACTTCAAAGGTATTAAGATTCTCAGATCTTGAGATAAGATGAGCTCGATTATATTAGTATCTTGATGAATTGAAAGTCTGCAGGGAGGAGATTTGGTGTGGGAACAAGTGAAGCAGAGATGGTCGGAGGAATCAGAGGTGAAGGATGATAACACTTCTTGGATTATCTGAAACAGCCTTCAAGAAAAAAAAGAAAAAATGAGGGCCCAACCGGGTTCGAACCGGTGACCTCTTGATCTGCAGTCAAATGCTCTACCACTGAGCTATGGACCCGTTGTTGTTCATCATGGCTTTTCAAAATGATTTAACTCTACATTATGATTAGCACAAAAATTATAAATTTGTTTCCTTATAGAACTTAAAAGGTTTGGTCTACATATCCGAAGGGAAAAATTTAAAGTTTCTTTGAATGTTTATAGACCTCTTATGACAAAGTAGATTATTTGCTGACCAAGATTCTCCTACCATAAGAAAAATCTTTTTCATATATTTTCTTTTCTCTGGTTCATATATCTTCCCCAAAGAAAAAAATAAATCTAAAATTTGATAAAAAGAAAGAAAAAATACCGAACACCAACTGTCACCACACCCGTACCAGAGGCTGTTAGAATCATATCTTGATCTGGACTGATATGCTTCTCATCATCTATCTCTCTTTATTTTTATGTTATCCTATGAAAATTCATTAAATTTTTCTTTTTTGATATAGAAAGCAAACTTCCTATCCTTCACCCATTGGACATATATGAAAATGATTTATCTTATTCTATATAAGATTTGGCAGTTTTTATATCTCAATTTTCTAGACAGGATTCTCATTTTTTTATATTTTTTGTGTGTCCAAACACATATGCCTAATGGGACAAAAAAGCATGTCGATGCTAGAAAATCAAACAAAATATCATATTATTATTATCATCTAAAATCTACCTTTGAGGATTCCCGCCTTATCCCAATTTTAAAGGAAAGTATATTATGATCAATATAGCGAAAAAGCCCTGGCTCTGTGTCATGGGCGGAGGTAGTATGCAATTAGGGGGTCAATTGACACCCATGAAATTGCAGAAAATAATTTAACTTATATTACATATTTTAATTTGAATCCATCCCCAAACTAATATTATTCCCCTAACAAAATTTTAATTCAAGTGTACCCAATATAATATCAAACAATCCAAAATGTTAGTCCAATAAAACTCAACACAAATAAATCTATTAATAATAGCAATCTTAGAAAATACGTCATAGAGGTGTGTCTTTTAACATTTGCATATTTTGTTTTTTTTTTTGCACATTTTTCGCTTAAAACTGCATGCATATTTTAACATTTATGTATTTTCGATTTTATTTATATCATGTTTTACAACATCTTTTCATTCATGAATGACCACTTGAAAACGTTTGCCATTTTTATAGAATTCTAAAGAATAAACCCATTAAAATGAGTTAAGCCTAATTATCTCTGTTTGTTAGTTTATTTTTTCATCGTTTTTCCTTTTTTCTTTTTTCATATTTCAATCGACCACTATCCACTTGATTTTATTAAAAGAATAGGTAACCATAATGAATACTGTAATGCTTTTATGTAATAAATATTGTGAACACTACATCACATAATAGTATTGTTGATACTTTTTAAATAATTTTCTAGTTTATTTAATTGGAAAGTAGGTATTTGATACTGTGATAAACGAAACAGTGATATGATTTTAAGATATGAAGGAAAGTATGATACATTTTTAAGATGTATATTATGATATTTTTGTTAATTTTCAATAATGTTTTTTCTTTATTTTTCTTTGATAAAACTTTTATAATAACCCCAGTAAATAATTGTTCTGGTTCCGCCACTCTGTGTTGTTTGGAAATTATTTCGAACAAAATTATCTTACTTTTTCTTAGACAAGAGATTGATAAAATTCCGGATGAATGATTTAAGTTTTTAAAATACGAATTTTACAGTTGCAAGTTTCAATTTAATTTCGTAATTATGTTGCAATTATCTATTTGTAAATAAATATGTATACACTCAAATATGTAAGTGTTATAATTTTTTAATCGAATGTTATATATTTATATATATTAAATATTAAATCTTTAATATTTGATCAATCAAATAGACTCGGATTATTTTTTGTAACCTCATGTAGAACAAGAAAAAGAAAAAAAAGGAGAGAATTCAAATTTTTCTTCTATTCAGATAAAAACAAATAAGATGAAAGGAATGAAGAGGTGGTGAGGCTTTTTCAATTACAGAAAAAGAAAACTAAAATAAATTTTTTTTTTTTTTTTAAAAACAATCAATTTATTAATTGGATATATGTATTTATGATGCATCGATTGGATCAAATTGAATATAACTATGAGTTCTTTGTTGACCAAATACTGTAAAGAGAAAAAAAACTTAAATCTTAAAAAATAAAAAAGGCTGTGTTTTGTATATATAAAAAGACCATCGTCCTTCTCAATCCTCTCTGTCCTTCTGGTTTTTTTCTCTTTAGCGCAATGCTTCTTCCATTTCTCTCTTCCTCTCTCCTCCTCCGCCTCTCTTCTCCGATCATGTCCCCTGATCCCTTCTCCTCCTTTTCTTCTTCCCCTTATTAATACCACCATCGAGATCCATTCATCGGCGGAGAATTCAGATCGATATTATTAATCACAATAGAAGAAACTAATTAAACCCTAGAGAGATTATGGAGAGTTCCTTAGGATTCATGGCGGTTTTCGCCGTCTCCGGAAGCGTTGTGTTCTTAGCGAGTCAATTTCACAAGCGTCTCCTCTCCGATTACATGGACAAGTTCGAATTCGAAATCCGTACGCAAACAAAAAATCCTCGATCCATTTTTTCTTTTCTTTTTTTTTCAAAATTGATTATGGAAACTGAGAATTTGGGGGAAAATCGTTTTTTTTTTCTCTGTGACAGGATCGCGGGAAAATGTGGTGATGAAGAAAAAGGTGAGATTCGCGGCGGATGTGGTGGAGCCGTCGGGGAATAACAAAGAGTATCGCCGGAGACACTCCTCCAAGGCCAAATTCGATAAGCAATCGAAGATGGCGGCAACTGTTTGAAGTCTTTTTTTGTACAAAAGGAGTCTCTTGTAAATTATTCATTGGTTTGTGATTTGATTTCGTAATTAATTTTCGGGATCCCATTTTTCTCTCATCTCAATCTGGGCAAAACCTTTAGGTCTTCCCATGGTCAATATCTTTCTTATTTTTTTAACCTTTTTTTTCTTTTCTTCATTTTTTGAGGGTTTTACCTGTAAATATTTTTGTTTGTGTAAATACCAAATGTGATTGCTAATTACTTTTTTTTGTTATTGTGATCTTAAAAACAAAAAAAAAGTATGTTGTTGCTGCCCATTATGATTGTTAATTAATGCAGTAGAGCGCCGTAATGACGAATTTGTAAAATGATTACCTTAAATTTACAATGAGTTAAAACCACATAAATAATTAAAAAGTTGGTAAACATCTCATTCGAACTTCGTAAGTTAGATTTTACTATGCTTAGATCAAGTACTATTATTTTGTACTTTATGGTTGTTAATTTCATTATTAAGTAGTCAATATATTTCGAAAACCATTGAAAAATCTGTGCTGGAACTTATCTAGTTATATATAAACACATGAATGATATGTGAAAATAATGATTGATAATTGTTGTTTAGTTAAATGACAATACAAATACCATATAGTAGTTTGTGAAGACCATAACCGGTTTTTAACAGAAGGCTCTCATCTCTAACAAAACAATACTCCCTCTGTTTCATAATAAGTGATGTTTAAGGTTTTTGCACACCT